>VMDO01034410.1:0-17011 GCA_007922755.1 Pedetes capensis | reverse complement strand
AGTTACCTCTTGTGGCATCAAGAAACATGTAAGAACAGTTGCTATTTTAATAACTGTTTTCCAGGGATAAAGTGTTATTAATGTTGTGCAACTATTTTTAATTGTCAGTTGATTTTTATATATTATCAACTACTGTTCATTTCATTTTTAGGTAATTTTCAAATAGAGAAATAGCAGATAAAATGTGGGACTTTAAAAACACCATGTATTTCTTTTACATAGTTTCCTCCCATACTTCTCCTCTGCCTTTAATGAAGAGGTTATATATTATTTCAGGTAAAATCAAACTTGAAGGAAATATTTTTATTTTGAAATAACACCGCAATCCCTCACTCAGATGTTGTTGATGTTGTTGGTCTAAATATTCAGCTGAAACAGGGGATATGGGTTACATAGCTGATGAGTAACTAAGAGAATTCAACTTTCCTGAAACAAAAATACTTGGAGTTCTAATAATTATCTTGAGTAAAATGATTCGTGATAAGAGAGGGTGAACAGAAAACTGGAAGATTAATACTTTGTAATTATGTGTCAGTTGTGCACATGAACATTTTAGAGGCTGTAGTCCTTTGATCATCATGGCATCCAGTACATACTTTAACTAATAAATAGCATTTGTTGTGTGCCAGGTAACTAACTTACCTGATTCCTATAGTAGATCCTTGGCTCAATACCGTGGTATTATCTTCATGTTAAGTAATATATTGAAGAATAGCATGAACAAGTAATTTATCCAGTGTTAATAGAAAGTGGAGCAGCTGGGATTTGGATGGGACTGCTCTTAATTATTGAGGTCACATGTCTTTACATGTATTGATTTTGTTCTATGTTATATTTTTGCTGCATTTGGTAATGTCTGCTTGGTTTTCCTTTTAGGACCCACATCTGCCCCACTTTTAGTACATGCCACTTATTGGACTAATTCTACTTTAAGCCTCAGTACATGATCCATTTTGTTTACTACTGTATCCCCAGTACCTAGAACCATAGTCAGCATGTGACAAGTGCTGTACAAATGCTTGGTATTTAAAATGTAGGCCCACAAATATTTGTGAAATAAATGAAAAAGATATGTGAACTATTCCTTTAGATGATCATGGCAGGTCAAATAGAACTGTTTTAGGACTCTTTCTGGAGATTTCTAGAGATGTACTTTATTCTTTTCATTGGAATTTAAAACAAGTGATCTCAAACAAATACTCCTCAGATTTCTATTAGCCACCCCTGAAGGGAGACCTTGCCTGAAAAAGAGATCAACCTAAAGGGGAAGATAGGAAGTCATTGGAGGACAGAGAGGTTTTGAAAATGTGCTTGGAATTCTATTATCCACCTATTTCTAAAGCAAAAAATTACTCAGATTTCTCTGGTACATGGACTAATTTATACTAGATTCAGACTGAATGTCTCTTATGTGCAATACATTTTTTAAAATTATGCTACACCTTATAAATTCTTTCTATAACTCATCTTATAGGCTAAAAAAGTTCTTGTTGTGGTTAGGTGCCGTTGAGTTGAGTCCAGCTCATGGCATCCCTATGTGCAACAGAGCAAAACACTCTCTGACACTGGGGACACCGTGCCATGCCCAGTTTCTTTGCTATTCATAGAGTTTTTAATGGCTGATTGTTTCAGGATTGTTTTTGGGGGGGTCAGGTCCTTCTCTTCTTTTATCAGTGCTGAGGATTGAACCCAGGGCCACAGACTAGCATTTTACTCTCTCAGCTAAACCCCAGCCTAGGCCTATTTATTCCTTATTATCATATGAACAGTAAATGCCAAAAGTGATGTTTAAATTTTAGCAATCTGAAGAACTAGCAAGAATTCTTGAATGTCATACTTCCAATGTGTTCAATGTGTGTACTTAAAGTTAAAATGTATGTTAAGTATGGACTACAGTTGACCACATGGAAGAGTTGAATGATCTCCGTTTGATACTGGCTTATGTTTTCCAGTTCTAAAATATGAATATTTTAAATTATATAATGAAGTGCATGCTTATTGGTCTTTCCTTTCTACGCACATTATGAAGGTGTGCTTATATTTAGCATTATCCTCTTTAGAAATATTTACTTATTTATGTTGGATGTTCTATACTGTCTTATTTACAAATAATAGCTAATATCTACACTTGGCAATGACAGTGCACTGGTCAAAATCAGCTAGCTGTACTATGCCTTTAAAGCTTTATTGGAAGGTAAACACAATTTTTTAAGCATTACTTGACAGCCCTTAAGGCTACCATGGCAGAGTCAAGTATTTTCAAAAGAGATAGTAAAATGTTCAAAGACTAAGTTATTCTTTGGAGTTTTAGAAAGTTTGCCAACCCAAGGTTTATATTATCTCCATTTCACGAGTAGGGAAGGTGGAACCTGCTCTGAAGTGACCAAATGCTTAGTCAAAATTCATGCCTACAGTATGGTGCAGAGCTTGTTAAATAATCCAGGTCTCCCCAAATCAGACTTTTACCTTTAAGCAAATATGGTGACTATGAGTTGTCTGTGCAAACTCAACTGTCAACTAAGTACCACATCCCTGAGGCTATGCCAGGAGCTAGTACTTGGGTCTTTAATACACATAGACATTTTATTACTTTATTGTTCTTCTATTTCTTTGTTTAATATGACAATCTCTGTATTCTTCTAATTGACTTTCAAGTTCTTTTTGAATAACTGCACTTTTTTCTTCAGATTTTGTTATGGAACATTGTGATTGAAAGTTCACTCACGTATGAACCAATGTGTGTTAATATCAGAGGTTTTGCCCAAATATTATGCTCTATTCCAAGGTAAGTCTAATCTTCCACAAAGATAATGTCTAGTATCTTGGCTGCTGGATGTTTCTGATGAGAGTAGAGAGGTTAGAGAAAATGCTGCAGTCAAGCTGTGGGATCCATCTGATTAACAGTATTCTATTCAGTTATGCACCTGCACCTGTACCACTGTGGCTCCCAATCCTGTCAGATCTCAGAAGCTAAGCAGGGTTGGGCCCGGTTAGTATTGGGTGGGAGATTGCCTGGGAACACCAGGTTCTGTATGCTTAGGAGAAGAACCTGGTAACTCACTCGCAAAAAACAATCAGCCATTGAAAACTCTATGAATAGCAGAGAAGCACTAACAATCCTGTTTCGCCTGTTGTACATAGGGTCACTATGAATTGCATATCGATTCAATGGCACGTAACAGCAACAACAGCATTCAGTTATGCAAGTAGACATGAAATGTATAGTATACGCATGTTGTCATTGGGTACCCTTGAGTCAGATCGTACTGATAGTGACTCTATGTACAACAGAATGAAACCCTACCCAACACGGTACCATGTGCATGATCTTTTTATGTTTGAGCCTAATGTTGCAGTCACCATTTCTTCTCATTTTGAGTCATACCACACCAACAAATGGAAGTCCCGGGGCTTCACTCCATTCCTGTTATAAGGGTCAACTGTACTTTTAGGCAGCAACTCTTCCCTGGTAATTTCTTGAATGCCTCAGCATGATGAGGGAGAGGTCATTTTCCAGGACTACATTTGACAATACTTCTCTACTATTCACAGGGTTTTCAATGGCTAAAAGTCTTAGGAATGGGCTGACAGGTCCTTCTCCCTAGTCTGTCTTAGTCTGGAAGCTCAGCTGAAACCTGTCCACCATGGGGGACCCTGCTGATATCTGAAATATTGTTAGCACATTTTCAGCATCACAGAAACATGCAAGCCACCACAGCATGATAAACTGACAGACAAGTGAGGATAGTATATACATTGATGCTGTTAGGTGCATACTTATATAAAATTGATCCTTTTGATGTATTTTACTAAAAAATGATCCTACTAGATTAGGCTTCATTGATAGCTGTTGGTATTTTTGATCTAGAAGCCAGCTTTTTTTGTTTCTAGAGTTCACATTTTTAACTCTCCTGGGCTGGGATTTAGCTCAGTTGGTAGAGCGCTGCGCTGTAGTCTCTGAGGTCCTGAGTTCGATTCCCAGCACCGCAAAATGGGAGAAGGACCTGGCAATCCACTCCCAAGGCAATCCTGAAACAGTCTGCCATTGAAAACCCTATGAGGGTCACTATGAGTCGGATACCTACTCGACGGCACCTAACAACAACAACATAGATTCTCCATAACTATATATGTATATATAGTTAATCAGAATTTGCTGGTAATTCTTAGATGGATGGATTGCACACTGTACATTTCAGTGTACCATTGTTGGTAGTTGATAAAAATCAGATTTGTCTGAAAAGAAGTGGTTCAGGGTTTTAGTTATTATACCCAACATACACAGGCATCCACTAAATTTTCTATCCTTTAGTAAAAACCTTGTTGGTATATTATATTTGAAGAGTAGAGTCAGCAAAAAGAATATATAAAAGTATTTTGCTAGTAAACTTTCCTTCATTTTGGCATTGTTTCACCACACACATTGTCCCTAACCTGCCCAGTCCCAAGGCTTATATGTTGTTGTTATCATTAGGTGTCCTCCAGTCGGTATCTGACTCATAGTGACCCTCATAGAGTTTTCAGTGGCTGTTTTGGGATTGCCTTGGGAGTAGATTGCCAGGCCATTCTCCCATTTTTGTGGTGCTGGGACTTGAATTTGGGACCTCAGAGACTGCAGTGCAGCGCTCTACCAACTGAGCTAAATCCCAGCCCTCAAGGCTTATATAGGAACTATTTTAATTATTTTGTGAACACACTGCCTGTCTGCAATGGTTGTCACAGGGATGAGGAAGGTCCACAAGATTCAAAATTATAGTTTTTCTTTTAAAATTTTCAAACTAAGTTAGTCTCTGAATTACCTTGAGTTCTCAGACTTGCTAATGACCAACAATGTCTCCTTGTTTGAGAGACTTTTCTGCAACAAGAGAATGAAGACAATCACAAATACTATCAGCTACCAGTGAAGGCTATAGATGAAAAAGTGAGGCAATTTGGCTTATTCTTGGCTTGCTTGTTCAAATGAACTAGTTACATGCCAGTTGAAATTTTAAATTTAAGCCATTTTTTTGAATAATCTGAGCTCTGTGAAGACAATAATCAAACGGTTGTATTTGTTTTACAGTCACGGAGTTCAGCTCTGTTAACTTTCCATAAAACTTTCCTTCCCATTCCTTCACAATGTCTTTGGCAGTTTCTGACTATGATAAAGCTAATGCCAATGAAAATGTCAATTTCATACCAAGTTGTGTGTTCTCCTTCTTCACACTGTCATCTTTAAGCATAAATGATTGGAGAGGGACAGAGCTCAACATCAGCTGTGAATACTTTTCCTCCTGTTTTGATCCTCCCCAATATGGAAAGGCAAAATAGGAGAAAAGGATGAAATAGTGGAGAGGGATGAATGTCTCTCAACTTGGTGTGATTGTCCTCCATTTGTAGAAACAGTCATCATGTAAGTGTGTACCATAAATGCTAAATGTAGCCTAAATGATGAAAACTTGGATTTCTGGGGGCACTTTATATAATTTTTATTTTTATTTTTGCAGTACTAGGGGAGTGCTGAACTCATAGCCTCATATGTACTTTGCAAGCACTCTACCCCTGAGCAGTATCCCCAGCCTCCTTTTTAAATTTTTTTATGTTGAGACACGGTCTCACTGTGATCCTCCTGCCTCCACCTCTGGAGTCACTGGAATTACAGGCATTTGTCCCAATGTCCAGGTCTGGGGATGTTTTAGAGAAGCCCACTGAGTATATTTGTTGCTGTTAGGTGCTGTTGAGTTGGATCTGATTCAATGTGACCCTATGTACAACAGAATGAAACACTCACCATGTGACACCTTGCCATGCCCGGCCCTATTGTCAGTGCTTCTCTGCCATTCATAGGGTTTTCAATGGCTGATTGTTTTAGGGAGTAGGCTGCCACATCCTTCTCCCTAGCCTCCAGAACCCTGTATTCCCTGGTGGTCTTCCATCCAAGTACTAAATGGGCCCGACCCTGTTTAGCTTCCAAGATCTGATGAAATCAGATACCAGGGGGCTATGGCTGCAGACACTAAGTGTATTTGGATGCGGTAATCTAGATAAGGCTTGACTGGATTCACTGAAACATCACTCTTAAGGCCTTCTCCCCACAGTTCTCTAATGTGGCTGTCAACTGTTGAGCTCTTATTTCTTTGGGACCCCTATACAGGTGATGAGTAACATACAGGTGCTACATATTGTTGGTTGGTACACTGAAAAGAAATAACTCAAACCTGGTATTTATTGGTTTGAAGTCACCCATCAAATGTGGGTGTATGGTCTTCCATTTCTTTTTCTACTTTTCTCTCAATTTTTTTTTTGGTCTATACCAAAGAAACATATGCAAGATACCATAGTCTACCATATAAGCAGATAGCCACTTGGAAGTGAGATGTCACATCTAGTTTAGGCACCCTCAGTGTTTAAGGATTCATTTAAAACCTCCTTACCTGCTTAATTGAAGTGGAAGTATTTATTCCCCTCACCTAGCAGGACAGAAATGCAAAACTGTATCTCTAATCATTTTCTGTAGATGATGGCGGTAAGATGATTGTAGGTAACACAGCTGGTTAAGCAGCTTTTTAAGAGTTTACAGCATTTGATACTTCAGTTTTTGCTCTGCTCACTATAACTAGGATTTCATATTACACCAGAATTAATCAATATTCTGTTAGAAACTTTTCCTTGTATATCTGTGAAATAACAAGTTTCCATTTTATATTAAATTGTGTGATGTGGTGTTCTTCCCCTTATCACCCAAAAAAGGATATCTAGTTAATTTATATCCTCACGTTCCCAGCCATTATGAAAATAATAGTAATATATGATTCAGCTTCAAATCCATGTGTATCTCTTTCACTTGTGTTTTTCAGAAAATTTGAATCCCCCTTTGCACCAACACTGGTACATGGTAATGCATCCAGGGAAACAACTACAGAGGGCATTGGGAGGGAAACACATTGTACCAATAAGGAAATAGGGGGACCTATCCAGGAGTGTTATTTGGGTGAGTGTTTTGATTTAGTACTATAAATGTCTTCAAATATATTTATGAAAAAAAAGCAGTTTCAAGGCAACACATACCACACATTGTATACTATGTGCCCATATCACTTCAGTTTAGGATTGTTGTGACTATGCATTTAAGATGATCAGGGATATATTTTGTGATAGTGTTTCTCCTTATTCTTTCAAGTATAACATAGATTTTCAAGGCAGCCTCAACTGATATACATGTTATTCATCCCAGCCTAGCCATGGAGTAAAACTTTGATTAAAACATGACCATTGGGTGGGACTGGGAATTTTTAAGAATTGCCATGAAGATGGTAATTGAAATGTGTATTAATTCCAACAGTTGAGTTTTTATTTTCTGCAAGGACTAAATACCTGCAATAGAACCCTCCTCCCTGTATTTTTTTTTGGGGGGGTACTAGAGGTTGAACCCAGGGCCTTGTGCTTGCATGCTTTGCAAGTGCTAGACCACTGAACTGTACCCCTTGCCCATTTTGTTTTTTTTTTTCTTTTTGAGACAGGGTTTTGCTAAATTACACAGACTGCCTCTGGTCTCGAACTTGCAATCCTCCTGCCTCTGCCTCCCAAGTCACTGGGATTACAGGTGTGTACCACCATGCCTGGCCTCCTCCCTGTTTTTGAGAGAGGGTCTCACTACATGGCTCAGGTTGGCCTAAAAACTCAGGATCCTCCTGCTTTAGCCTCATGAGTTCTGGGATTACAGGCATGTGCCACCATGCTTTGTCTCAAAGCCCTTCCTGAATGTGAAGAAGAGCACTAAAAATTAATAAACCTATAGCCCTTGAAGATTAGCATCCCAGAAGGGAGAGACCTTGTTAAGTTTTATTTCAGGTACCTGTTAACTACATTAAATCAAAATTTGAGATATAATTCTTAGATAAAATTTACATTTACCAGTAATAACTATATATAACGAATTGACTACATTTGAGTCATTACACTTATAGTACGTTCTATGGTTTAAAATTGATGCCCTTTTCCCCAGTCCCTATTCCTTCCTAGTTGAGCCATAGTGAAATAGCTGAGGAATTTTTATATAATGGTGGCCCATCAGTATTGCTGCTTGACTATTTCTTTTCCTTCTTTTCAGGAGCTGTTCGTGCCTTGTTTGAGCCATCTAGTTTTTCTTCCTTGGTGTTAAGAGAAATAATTAAGCTATAAATCTGGATGGTTGAGGCAACATTACTAACCTTGATACTGACTACCTGAAGATTATACTAACTCTTAGAAGTTGAACTAATACACATGGATATGATCTTTTACCTTTTTAATGTTCTTTCTAAAGTGAGCCTTCTCTGCAGTATATGTTGTGAACACTGAGTATAAGGAGAAAGCAGGTTCTTCACACTTTTAAATTTGTAATGAAGGCAAGTTTAAAAATAAAGTTTTAAATATCTGAACAGTTGTGTTCTTCTTTGAAGAAAGCTAACTTACAGGGTATTGTTCAGGTTTTTACAATTTATGAAGGGTAAAGGTATACTCATCACCCAGTGATCTGGGTTGTTGTTGTTGTTAGGTGCTGTTGAGTCAGTGTCTAACTCATAGTGACCCTATGTACAACAGGTAAAACACTATTGTCAGTGTTTCTCTGCTCTTCATAGGGTTTTCAAAGGCTGATTGGTTTTGGGGAGTGGACTGCTGTCTGCCAAGACTACAGCACCTGATATTCCCAGGTGATCTCCTATCTAAGTACTAACCAGATTTAGCTTCCGAGATCTGACGGGATCTGATGCCACAGTGGTATGGCTGCAGGTGATCTGGGTGATGACTAAATAACTATTGCACTGTGGGATAATTCTGATTAATCCAGATTTCACCTCCTTCTCATGGCGTGTGTAAAATAAGATGACATTGGGATTCCCTATTAAGGCTGGGGCCGGGGTTTAGCTCATTTGGTAGAGTGCTGCTCTGTACTCTCTGAGGCCCTGGGTTCAATCCCCAGCACTGCAAAAAAAGGGAGAAGGACCTTGTAGCCCACTCCCGGTACAATCTTAAAAAAATTTGCCATTGAAAATTATATGGATAGCAAAGAATCACTGACATAGTCCCAGGCATGGCACAGTATCAGGGAGTGTTTCATTCTATTGTACATAGATTTGCTATGAGTCAGACTGGGCTCCATGGCACGCAACAATAACTCGACGGTTGAGAGAACAGTGGACTCTTCTATTTTCTACTCCTACATTTTCTGTAAACTTCTCCCCTTTTTGCATCATTTTCCTTTTTTTATGTGGTAGCAATTCAAGTTAGTTTGGGGAATTTAGATTCATCCATTTGTTAGTACTTTTATAGGACTGAAAAAAGATTCTACTTGATGTAACAACTTCTGAAAGCTTTACATCAAAAATGAATCTTGTCTAATTTCTTGTTCATGCATCTCAAAAATCTCAAGGCATCAGATTAAGTGACACTTGAAAAATCTTGTGAAAGTCACATGATTTCAGGAGTTGTCATGAACCTACATATTCTCTGGATTCTGAATGAGTTTGTCATCAATCAACCACCTGGAGTTCCTTTGCTTTATCTAGATAGAAATGTGTAGGCAAGGAGAAGTCCTTCAGCTATTGGTCTTAGCCAGCAGTTGTGTCTTTCAGTATTCAGGAGCAGTGAACAGTGACAGTAGATAGGAGCAACAGGAGCAAGGGGCACTTTCTAGTATTACAGCTCTTATATAGGCTGAGGAGGTAGGGATTCCTAAACCTGCAGTGTTATACCTCTCAGGTCTGATGATGAGATGTTGCAGCTTCCGATGGGGCTAGGTATTGGGATTCCTTAATCTTTGACAGTGGCCAGTGTTACAGTTCCCAGGCTTAGGGTCTGAGACCCTTCATCCTAAAGGATTAGTAGGTCTCTGGAACTCTTCCACTGACCAGGGTCTGCAGTTTCTCTCTCCTGGCTGTTTATAGCCTTTTCTCTCTCTTCTGCTGTCTCTTTCCTTCCCTGGTCACTCTCTCAAACTGCTCGGCTGCCTATTACTGCTATGGCCACTGTCTCTGTTGCTACCATTCAGGCAGCAGCAATCATAGCCCTTCTGCTGCTGTCATCCCTGGTTCTGGTCTTATAACCTCACCTCTTGTTCAGCTATGTAGCACCCAGTCACTTTACTGCTGCAGCTCAGCATTCTGGCCGCTCTGCTGCCTCTAACACTACTACTCCACTATCTCTGTCATCCTTTGTTGCTGGTGTCACTGCCATTCTTCTACCTCTGTTCTTTTTTTCTTCACGTTACCAGTTCATCCTGCACCAGTAAAAGTAGCGAAAGCCCACTCAAGAGAAGCCTTTTATTAGGCCTAATGTTGGTTAGATCAGTTGGTATAGTGCTGCTCCACACTGAGGACCTTGGTTCGATCTTTAGCACTGCAAAAATGGGAAAAGGATGCAGCAATTCAATCCCAGAGCAATCGTGAAATAATCAGCTATTGAAAACTCTATGAGGGTCACTATGAGTCAGACCCGACTGGACTACACCTAACAACAATGTGGCAACATGGAAGGGTGTCTCCTCACCAGCCTCGGCTCATGTCAGCAGAACTGTGTATTTGCCCAGAGAAGGGAAGTTTGCACCAATCACAGAAGGGGAGGTTTTTATTTGCACCAATCACAGAAATGAAGGCTTGTGTTTGCACCAATTATAGCACTCCGTTTTCTGGGCCACCAAGGGAAGTGCAACTTCACAATAAATGGAGAAAAGATTGAAGTTGTTCACTATTTTGCTTTACTTGGTTCTACCATAAACACCCGTGGAAGCAGCAGTCAAGAAATCAAAAGATGCATTGCTTTGGGAAAAGCTCTCTTTAAAGTATTGAAAAATAAAGATGTTACATTGAAGACAAAGGTGTGTCTGACTCATACCATGGTATTTTCAGTCATATCATATGTTTGTGAAAGATGAATATTGAACAAGGGATACAGGAGAAGAATTGATGCTTTTGAATTATGGTGCTGGAGGTGAATATTGACTATACCATGGACTGCCTAAAGTACCAACAAATCTGTCTTAGAAGAAATGCAATCAGAGTGTTCCTTGGGTAGACTGTGTCTTATGTATTTTGGATATGTAGTCAGGACCAATCCCTGTAGAAGGGTATCATGTTTGGAACAGTGGCAGGTCAACAACAAAAAAAGGAAAACCCTCCACTAGATGGATTGACACAGTGTCTGCAGCAATGGGTTTAAACATAAATAAGATCATGTGCCTGGCACAGAATCGGAGAGTGTTTCATTTTGTTGCATATCGGGTTGCTATGAGTCGGACCCGACTCTGTAGCACCTAACAACAACAACAACAACAACAACAATAACATGGGAAGTGTGCCTCCTTCTGGCCTGTGTTAGTCACAGAGTCATCTAAAGTTTACTGAAGTTTGTGACAGAAAAAGAGAAAAAAGTCCAGAGCAAACTGCAAACTTTTGGAAACAGCCATGACTGTTCAGGAATTGGAATTGTAGCAAATAGCTGCAGTTCCATAGCTCCCTCCGGGTGTGCATGAAGTGTTTACAATCCCAAGTGCTGGTGTGAGGTAGGCCCAGCTGGTTGAGTTCTTTCATTCAAAATAGCTGGAGCAGCTGGGCGTGGTGGCACATGTCTGTAATTCTAGGGCTTGGGAGGCAGAAGCAAGAGGACTGTAGTCCGAGGTCAGAGGCAGCCTGCATAACTTAGCAAGACCCTGTCTCAGGATAAAAAGTAAAAAAAGGGCTGGAGGTGCAGCTCAGTTGTAGAGCATTTGCAAAGTATGTGCAAGGCCCTGGGTTCAACCCCCATGTACTGTAAAACAACCCCTCCCCCAAAAAACAAACAAACAAACAAGCAGTGAGAAGGGTCAGTTAATCAGGGAATCCGATCATGACATTCCCCAACACCAGTGCTTCCTTGCAGAAAAATAACCGGTACAAGGGGCAATTACAGCAAGAAAAAAGCTACATTCTTATCACTAACATTAATATTGATTCTAACAGTGTATTAGTAATACTGTACACCCAGCACCCCAAGAAGAGGTGGGTCCCCTTGGTGTATGTCAGGTTGACAAAAGTAACAGGAAAATCATAATCACACTGTGTTTGTTATTCCTTGTAAAGCTTAGAGATTAACACCTATTATAAAGTAAGGCTTTTTGGAAAGTCTGTGCTCTAGTGGGCTTAGCCAATTAATCCTAGAATGTGATGACTGTCTGATAGTTTACCTACCACAAGAGATGTGGGTCTAGGCAGATTCCAAGAAAGGCCAGAAGAAAGCCAGATGAAGTGTGTTGAATGACTCCCCTCTTCCTTATAAATGGAATAAGGGTTGAATTCTCTCATGAGAAATTGGAAAAGTTAAAAAGAAAGTTCATAGATGTGTTTCAAATACAGCTCCTTCTTGCATCGTGGAGTATACGTGAAAACATTTCCTCTGCTCTTCTTCCTCTCTTCCTGTTTATTTTCTCCTCTACCCCCTTTTCCCCTTCAAACACAACATAGAGTGCATGGTTTATTGACACAATATGAGCTATTTTTTATTTTTAATATAAGAACATATTTTTATTTCAATCCATGAGAGGTTATTTTTCATTTTTCTTCTCTGGAAAGTAAATCATTAGCACATCATGGTCACTCTTTGGAAAAAGTCTGAAGGCAACTTGTATTAGCTGTTGACTCATTGATTATATTTTTTTAAGTCAGGTTATTTATTTAGAGACAAAGTCTCAGTGGTCTGGAACTTACTATGTAGATCAAATTGCCCTCAAACTTGGAACAATCCTTCTGCTTCTGCCTCCTAAGCGCTAGGACTGCAGGCATGCATCACCACACCTGGTGAGTACTTTGTATTTAAAACATATTCCCCACTTAAGTCTTTTGGCCTAAGTAATGCTGAGTTAGATTCAGCTTCCTGAAATTCTAGAAAACCAAGAATGGAGAGAACTGAAAATTTCAGTAGAATGAAAGTCCAAAAGACAAAAGATAGTATTGGAAATTATCTTTAGAAAAATTAGGTCAACTCTTCTGGAGGTCAAGAACCTCTAGAAGTTCATAGACCACAGGAGATTCTGAAATCACACAGTGGATAAAACTTATAGTAAGAAGCAAGGAAAAAGAAGTGCAGGTGGGTTGGAGATAACATTTAGGATAGGGGGCTGCAGGAGGGAAGGACCACGCTACCAGAATCTTGAGGTATACACTGTTTATATATTCTATATCTATCTCTGCTACATCATTCTTCTCTATTAATTATTGATCATGAGGCTACAAGGACCTGAATTGAGAATTGATCAAGGAAGCTGCAAATGGCACTCAATGACACACGTTTGCTTTATCAGAAAGGCACAGTGGTATTACCGTTCATTGCTATAGTATAACAACAGGGATTTAAATATGTTGTGTGTTTGTGGTGGTGGTGGGGGGAGGACGTGTTTGAGGCTGGTACAGCAGGACACATATTGGGCCTGAATGAGAAAAAAATCTTAGATATTACTAATTGGTGAGTACTTTACAGATATTAAGTTTCTGGTCAATGGTAGCATGACTATTGGTTTTTTGTTTTCCCCTTTCCCCTTGAGTAACATTCTTGTTTGTTTCATCATATTTTCTATTTATCACTCCTTGTTATGGCTTGTGGTTCATAACTCCATTTTCTTTAACACATCTTATAATGCTTCCTGTTTTATAAGCTTTCTGCTCATTTATATTACTTCTTATGAGTTTTGGCTACTTTATTTTTTTTCCTTGCATTTATAGACTAATGTTGTTGTTGTTGTTAGGTACCATCAAGTCGTGTCCGACTCATAGTGACCTTCATAGGGTTTTCAATGGCTGACTGTTTCGGGATTGCCTTGGGAGTGGGTTGCCACGTCCTTCTCCCATTTTGCAGTGCTGGAAATTGAACTCAGGACCTCAGAGACTGCAGAGCAGCGCTCTACCAACTGAGCTAAATCCAAGCCCACTTAGAGACTAATACTCCTAGATAATATGGTAAATCCATATTATAAAAGTTTATTAACTTGTATGAGCATCACCTGTAGACTTGGATTCTAGAGATCTCTGTAATGTTAGAATTAAAATGCTGATCAAATTTAATCCTCTTCCTCCATATTCAGAATAACTAAAACTCACTTGCCTGCAGCCATACCACGGTGGCATCCGATCCCATCAGATCTCAGAAGCTAAGCAGCGTCCAGCTTGGTTAGTGCTTGGATGGGAGACTTCCTGGGAACACCAGGTGCTGTAGGCTTGGGAGAAGGACTCAGTAACCCACTCTCACAAAATGATCAGTCATTGAGAACCCTACGAGTAGCAGAGAAGCACAACAATAGTGTTTCATCTGTTGTACCTAGGGGTGCTATGAGTCAGACACCAACTCAATGGCACCTAACAACCACAACAGCAACAAAAGTCATTTATGATGAGTAAAATGAAATTAAAACAATATTTATAATCTTAAAATGTTATTAACTTTAGATATCTTCTGAATGTGTGAAGATATCCAACAATAAAATTGAAGATTATAATAAATAACGCAGATCTTTTAAAGAATTATTAGGAAAAAAAGGAATTATTAGGAGTGGCAGTGTATCTCAGTGGTATAGAACTTTGCCTAGCATGCACCTGGCCCTGGATTTGTTCTCCAGTATCCCCCCCCCCAAAAAAAAGAAAACAAAACTATTAAACTAAATTATGTGCTTGGGAAAAACAAATGTAAATGGACATAAATTAGAGAGCTAAGATAACAGCAAAATTCATTCTTTGGCACCAATTTTATTCTGCAACATGAAAACCTGGAAATAAAATCCCAAATTGTCAAAAAATACTGGAAAGTATAAGTTCTTCATATGAGACTATAGATTGTGTCATAATTGTCTGTTGCCCTGGTAATGAACAACCACTGATTTAGTGGTTTAACAAATGATAGAAATGATCCCTGAACATATAAGCTTAATATGGTGGCTTAACACAACACCACTTGTTATCTTCTAACTGCTGCAGTTGGAGCCCAGGCTGGTCCCATGTGGCTCCCCTGAATTCTTTACTTAGAGACTCAGCAGACTGAAATCAAATTGCCATTGTGGCTGGGGTTCTTCCAGAGGCTCTTGGGGAGGCTCTGTGTCAAGGCTAATTCAAGCTGGCAGAATTCGGTTCCAGGTAATTGGAGAACTGAAGTTCTTGTTTCCTTGCTGGCTATTGGCTGGGAGTAGATCTCAGCTGCTCCCATTTCTTCCCTCAGGGATCCTTTTAAAGCCAGTGGTGACAGGATGTGTCTGTCACACTCTTCAATTTCTCTGACATCCCCTAGGAGTCAATCTCTCTTCTGCTTTACAGTCAGAGAAAGTTCTCTGCTGCTAAGGACTCGCATAATTAAATTAGATCACTCAGAAGATCTAGGGGAATCTTCTAAGTTAAATTTCTTAATCTTAACATCTGAAAAGTACCTGGAGTAATGTTTGACTAACTATAAACTAAGGCCAGGAATTTGGCAGAAATATCTTTAAAATTCTATGTAGCACCTATGCTAATTACCTCCAGATACTCAGAAAAAATACAGGATTCTCTATTTTGAAAATTCAAAGGTGTGCATAAAAGAATTAATAATAGCAGGCCTGAGACTGCTAGCTTTTGAAAGGCCTACTTTCAAGGGTAGCTCTCGGCTAGAATCTGGGAATGTGGATTTGGGGATGCTTCCCAGCATATTAGAAGATAGAAGAGTAGCTTACTCTGCTTAGACTGTTTGTGTGGGCAATATGGTGTATACTGAAAACCTGCTTTCTTTTTGGGAATCTGGAATGTGAGTACATCAGATGATGGCAATATGACCATTCCCAATTAAAAATAATCCTGAACACTGAATCTCTAATGATCTTTCTTGATAGATGACATTTTACATGTTGTCATAGCTCTCTCCAGGAGGAATTACTGTGTGTCCAATGTAACTGCATGGGAGACAACTCTGGACATTTACACTTCATTTCCTTTGGACATCACCCCATATACACTTTTCCTTTGCTGATTTCTCTCTGTATCCTTTTGCTGCAATGAAGCATCTATGATATGACTTGTGCTAATAGTCCTCCTAGCAAAATCATCAAAACTCACGTTATTCTTGGAGATTCCAACACAAAAAGTAACCTTTGAAGTGCTAATTACCCTGATTTGATCAGTGCATCCTGCATGTATGTGTGGAAATAATACAGTGAACGCCATGACTATGTACAATTAATACATGTCAATTAAAAAATAAAAAACTAAGATAAATAAAACTTTACCTATCTTAAAGAGAAAAGGGCCACCCTAAAGTAAGGAGGGAAGTATTAATATACTTTTCACAGTAAATGAGAAAACAATATATTCACAGATCTTTGTGATTTTGTTAATTTGGATGACATAGTTAACTAAGTGGACCTAAGGACATCTATAGGTCACCATATCCTGAATATACAATATATATACTTTTTATTCTTACATTTATAAAAATTGACAGTATTTTAACATTAAAAGATGTCTTGTACTAAGGCATGGTGGCACATGCCTGTTATCCCAGCCCTTGGGAGGCTGAGGAAGGAGGATCATGAGTTTGAGGCTATCCTGGACTAAATAGCAAAAATTAGTTAAAAAAAGTCTTTCATCAAAAACTTTAAACTATACATAATATGATTTTGATAAATGACAATTTAGAATTCAATGATAAACTGATGTATGATAAAATTATAAAACATTAAAAAAACAATGTATAAGAAAATTAAGACCTTTCAATAATCACTGAATTGAGAGAATATAATGGTGACAAGAAAATATTTTGAATGAAAATAATAGTAAAATTATCCATTGTCTAAATGTGTGGGACAGAACCAAAGAAATTTATAGTGGACAATTATATATTAGAAAAGACAAAGAGCCGAAATGTATAATGCTAAACAACCATTTAAAGAGGGTTGTAGGACAAAATCAAAGAATGGAGATATAAATAAATAATAAAACTAAGAGAAAACTACAGTAAAGAGGCTCAGTTGAACATAGATGTAAAAGTTCTAAATAAAATGTTAGAAAAA
>VMDO01034409.1:0-16965 GCA_007922755.1 Pedetes capensis | reverse complement strand
TTGTTGTTGTTAGGTGCCATCGAGTCGGTATCCGACTCATAGCGACCCTCTGTACAACAGGGGAAACACTATTGTCAGTGCTTCTCTGCTGTTCATAGGGTTTTCAATGGCAGATTGATTTTTGGGAGGGGGTTGCCAGGTCCTTCTCCCAAGCCTACAGCTTCTGGTGTTCCCAGGCGGTCTCCCATCCAGGTACTAAGCAGGCCCGACCCTGCTTAGCTTCCAAGATCTGACGGGATCGGATGCCACAGGGCTATGGCTGTAGGCATATTGTAGAACATAGCTCAAAGAAACTCAAATGAATTGGACATTGATTTATGCCTTCATTCATTCCACTCATCTCTGCAATACGCCTGGGGATACAACGGTGGCAACAGACCCAGCCCTGTGCAGGGAACTTGCAGCTTGGGCAGAATTCATAAAACATAGCATTTCAAGTTGTCTTGGAGGCACCGAGACCCCTGCTCGAGCCTGTGCCCTCCTGGAGCTCTGCCAGCCCTTCCAGCCTTTGCATCTTTGCTCAGATGGCCCACAGGGAAAGCTGCTGGCCTGCCTGGTAATACCAACCCGATCTCACAACTCCCAACTGCTGCAGCTCTTCTCTAATCCCCATCTCCCTCACCCTTCGTCCTCTCTGCTGGTGGAATCTGGATTCCACCCTTCCTCCGAAGGCTCACTGCACTCCATGGACCTCTCCGTCATCACAGTGTTGCATGCTGTATTGGGGTTATGTATCTATGTAGTGAAAGCCCTGTGCCCAGCAGATGCTCAACAAATAGTAAAATTTCTTAGCCTGGCGCAGTGGCTCACGCCTGTAATTTCAGCCACTCCGGAGGCTGAGGTAGGAGGATTCCGAATTCAAGGCCAAAGGCAGCTTGCATAACTTAGCAAGATCTGACTCAAAATAAAAAATAATAACAATAAATAGGTAATGAGGAGCTGGGGATGCAGTTCAGTGGTACAGCACTTGCAAAGTATGGGTGAGGACCTAGGTTCAAGCCCCAAGTACTGAAAACAAAATTTTTTAGGGTAGCAGAGAAGCCCAGAGGCAGGAGAAAGTCACTCTGCTGAAGAGGTGGAAGGATTGTGCCTTTGACCACCTGTTAAGCTGCGCTTCTTCTGTCTATAATACTGACTCAGGCACTGAGCGCCTTTCCTATTCCAGCACCTAGGGCTGGGCTTTAGGTCAGTTGGTAGAGTGCTGCTCTGCACTCTCTGAAGGCCTGGGTTCAATCCCCAGCACCACAAAAATGGGAGAAGGACCTGGCAGCCCACTCCCAAAACAATCCCCAAATAATCAGCCATTGAAAACCCTATGAATAGCAGAGAAACACTGACATAGTGCCAGGCATGCCGCAGTGTCAGGGAGAGTTTTGTTTCGTTGTACATAGGGTCACTATGAGTTGGACCCGACTCGATGGCACCTAACAACAACAATAATGCTGGGTGCTTTCTATATATCATCTCTCCCTCCCTGCAGATATTTTTTTCTCTTCATTTTACAATGAGGAAACTGTGGTTCTGACAGGTAGACTGATTTGTCCTAGGTCACCAGGGAGTAAGTGGAGGAATCGGGACCCAAAGTCAGCTGTCAGACTCCATCATGCTTGGCACTTGGTGTGCATGTGACTTTGTAGTTAATGAGGTTCCATTCACACAGCATAACACTTGTTGTTGTTGTTAGGTGCCATCGAGTCTATCTGACTCATAGCAACCTTACATACAACAGGGGAAACACTATTGTCAGTGCTTCTCTGCTGTTCATAGGGTTTTCAATGGCAGATTGATTTTTGGGAGGGGGTTGCCAGGTCCTTCTCCCAAGCCTACAGTGCCTGCTGTTCCCAGGCAGTCTCCCATCCAAGTACTAACCAGGCCCGACCCCGCTTAGCTTCTGAGATCTGATGGGATCGGATGCCACAGGGCTATGGCTGCAGGCTAGCATAACACTAGCTATTCTAAAGTGAGTAATGTGGTGGTATTTCGTGTGTTTACAATGTGTGTACCCACCACCTCTGTCTAGTTCCAAAATAAAAACCCATACCCAGTAAGCAGTAGCTGCCCTTTCTCCCCTGCCCCATGCCTGCCAATCCTGACCTGATTTCTCTCTCTGTCGATTTACTTATTCTGGACACTGCATAAATGGAATCCTACAATAATAGCCTTTTGTGTCTGGCCTCCAGTTTGTTTTTCAGGTTTATGCATGTAGAAGCTCGCCTAAGTCCTTCACTCCTTTACCTGGGTGAACAATGTTCCCTTGAATGGACATACCACATTCTGCTTAGCCATTTATTCACCTGTCGCTGAACATTTGGATTGCTTTCACCTGTGACTATTAGGAATAATGCTGTCATGAACGTGTGTACTTGAATATGTTTGGATTTTTCTTTTCAATTCTCTCTCTTTTTTTTTTTTTTTTTTTTTTTTTTTTTTTTTTTTTTTTTTTTTTTTTTTTTTTTTTTTTTTTTTGTGGTACTGGGGGTTGATCCCAGGGCCTCACGCCTGCATGCTTTGCAAGTGCTGGACCACTGAGCTGCACCCCCAGCCCTTTTATTTTTTTCTCTACTTTCTGAAAGCTTTGCGCTTTCCTGAGCTGTGAGCCTGTGTCCAGGAAAGGTGGTGGCCTATGCCCTCCCCAAAGCCAAGGGCACCCCAGCCTTGTCCCTGGCCTGAGGGCTCTGCTCCTCTCTCAGTATCCACACAGTTTTCCCTGTCCTTCTTGGTCCCTGGGAAGGCCTCTGCTCTCACTGGTTACCCTGGCCACAGGGGAACCCCTCCTGAGCTTTAGTCACTGTTCTCTGTGGCTGCCACTGGACTCAAGTAGTGTTGTTGTTGCTAGGTGCCGTCAAGTAGGTATCTGACTCATAGCGACCCTCAGAGGGTTTTCAATGGCTGACTGTTTCGGGATTGCCTTGGGAGTGGATTGCCAGGCCCTTCTCCCATTTTTGTGGTGCTGGGAATTGAACTTGGGACCTCAGAGACTGCAGCACAGCACTCTACCAACTGAGCTAAATCCCAGCCTTTCAAGTAGCATGCGTGGCCTTTTTTCCTGAGGCTGGATGGGGCAGCCATGAGCCCAAGGCGCCCCTGCCCCCAGTCAGCGCTGTGTGTGGTCAGGCTTTGGGGCTGAACAGAGACTGGGCCCAAGAGCCCAAGGGCTGGAGGAGGGTCTGGGCTTGGCGTCAGACCTGCTTACGTGGACTCCAATCCTGTCTCTGCCCGGTGCCAGCCATGGCATCGAGAGTGAGTGGTTTTGCCCTTCTGAGCCTCATTTTCCTCGATTGTCAAAATATGGTCTCTTTGCCACCCTGTTGGGCTGTAGGCAGGATGAAGACGGGGGCAGGTGGGTGTGGGCCCCTTGCCCAGTTCTATGCATCCATCAGCTCGTGAAACTCCCCAGCCAATCAGCCGGGTTGTGACCTCGTACTCAGTCTTGCTGGGGACCTAAGAAGTCGCACCCAGAAGTTAGACTTCCATACTGCGGGGCTCCGTGGCCTCTGCCCGCTGGCTGCCCTGTGCTGGCACACAGCAGGCGCTGGGAGGGGTTTGGGGTACCTTTCTCTTCTGGGGAGGCCCCAGGGTGGGTTGATGGGATGGCGCCTCTCAACTGGGGTGGCAATGTAACAAGGGAGGCGGTGGGCAGGGCGCCGATCATCTCCCTGCGCTGCCACCGTGGGCGGGGCTGCCACGGAGCGCCAGTGACGAGCCAGGCAGCTCCTGACTCAGCCTGCTGCGTGGTGGGAACTCCCCAGGGGGCTGCCTGAGCTTGGGAGGGGAGCTGAGGGGGCGAGGCTGTCACGCGGCTGTCCCCGAGCCTCAGGGAGCTGGTTTGTGGGGAGACTTCAGTCTTGGAGTCCCCAGGATGGCAGACTCTGATGGTGGGGGGCTCTTCAGGGTGTGCGTTGCGCAGGAGGGTGTGTGTAGGAGGGCGCGTTAGTCAGCGTGTGCGTCTCCGCGGCTCGAAGGCTGGCAGAAGCTAACGCCAGGAGGGAAGACACAGAGGCAGCGCCCCCTTAAGGTCGCAGGGCTTTCTTGCAGCTCCAGGGTGGTTTGACCAGGGATCTTTCAGAACCGGAAACCAAAGTCCCCACTGGGCACCTGGCTGGCAAGCTGGCTCCTGGAGCTCCTCACGTGTGGCGGAGCTCACATTTCACGGGACAGCCACCAAGGCGAGGCAGAAGTGACTCTTTTCCATGATCAATGACAAGTTCCCATGGGAGACACCAACTGGCTCCGCTTAGGTCAAGAGCCACCCTCAGCCTGATCAACCATGGCGAGAGGCAAAAGGACCCTGGGAGTGAAAACATGATCTTGGTCACGTGGATTGAGCACCTACCATGTACCATGTGCAGGCATCTGGTCAATACATCCTCCCAGCGAGTCTGAGAAACAGGTCTGATTCTCATCCCCATTTTACAGATGAGTAAACTGAGGCTTGCCGATGCGATGTTGCTATTCTGAGGACACACAGCTTCAACACAGGCGTGGCTGGGATTTGAAGCTAGGCTCTCTGACCTCAGAGCTCATGTTTTTGGCTGCCTAACTGGAACACCTTCAGGGCTGGGCTGTTAAACCCCGGGAAGGAGGCAAGGAGGACATTTCCAGAAAAGGAGGAAGCCAGGAAGACTGTCCAGTCGTCACCAACTAATGCCATTCAGTAGGCTGGTGGTAAAGCTAGGACTAATCGTTGTATTTCACACTCGTACAGCCCTCACATGGCCAGACGCTGTTCTGACAACCGGAGAGGTCAGTACTGTCACAGGACCCATCTTAGAGGTGAGGCCACCAAGGCATAGAGATGGTAGGGCTGTCGGTCAGAGCTGGAATCGGATCCCTTGTCTCTACCCAGCGGCAGGTGTCTGTTAAGAGCGTGTGTGTGCGTGAGTGTGTGCACATGTTCACACAGGCGCCGCGTGTGTGCACGCAGGCCGGCGTCTCAGTCACGGCTGCCAGGCTCAGCCCCCGCGTGAGGCTGCAGCCTCCCCCTCCCGCCCTCCCGCGTCTCTTTACTTTGTCATTAGTGCGGCCTGGGGCTTTGAAAGCAAATTGCATTATAAGATGACAGCCTGCAGCCCTTGCGAATGCCTTTTTCTTTGAAATGGATGATCAGGGCTCTGACTAAGAGGGGCTCTGCCAGCTGGGGCGCGGGGGAGAGGCGAATCCTGCACAGAGGCATCGCCCCCCAGCCTCCGAGTGGGTCCTGACAACGCCACGTGGGCTCCTTCTGAGTCCCCACGCTGCTCCTGACGTCTCAGCCGGTGCTGGGCTGTCTTCACCCTGGGTCTAACCTGGAAGATGCCATCTTAGATTTTACTTAAGTCCTGATCCTGAGTTCCAAGCCCAGAATCCCCGGTAGAGGATGGCTGGGGCAGGATCTGAGGTCTGGCGTCCTCCTGAGCCTGTTTCCTTACCTGGGAAAACAGGGGAGCCTTCTGATCATAATTCTTCCTACTCAGGTCTTCAGAGGGCTCCAATAGAAAAGATGGTGAAGGTACGTGTGGCTGCACAGAACGTGGGCTATTGACTCTGCTGTGCAGTCAAGTTCTCCAGGGGAAGGGGGTCTTCAGCCCCGACAGCTCCCCGCAGAGAGGATTTGCTGTGCCATTGTCTGAGCTCTGCAGTCCCTGCATGCTGATAGCTTAGGAAGTGGGGGCCTGCATTCCTGGCATGGTGATTAGTTATAACAGAAATGATCCTGGTGGTCCCTGGCCCCACCTGCCAGGTGGGTCTCTTGCCCACCAGATGTCTCAAGGAGTTAATGAATGTCTCCAGACCTGTCAGTGGGCTTCTTGGGTCTTAGTCTCCTCTCTCTCTCTCTCTCTCTCTCTCTCTCTCTCTCTGCCTCCCTCCCCCACCCCTTCTGGCCACTTAACCAAGATGGATTTCCGGGAGGAGATGTGGATTACCTCACATCTAGCTACTCTATTGTCTTCTCTAAAACATCGATGATGGCTTTCTGGGAAATCCCCTGCCAACAGAGAGCGTTTCCCTCCAGAGAACGGCTCCACTTCCGTTGGCTCCCTCAGGGTTTTGAGTATGGCCATGCTCAGGAAATGAGGCTGGGTGGGGGGAAGAAGGGAGGGATGACGGACAGAAGATGGACGGCAGGAGGGGTGGAGGGATGATGGAGCAACAAATGGGTGAGTGGAAGGAGGGAGGGATGGACTGGATGGTGTTCAGGGAAAAGCGTCGTTTTTCAGGTGTAGAGTCGGGAACTTGAGTGTCCTTGCATGGTACGTGCAGTGTCGCAGGCAGGCACCTGAGACGCCATTGCTGCCTCCAAACAGTTTATGGGTAGAAGATGTTCAGAGACAGACACCACAGCACAGCCTTCCAAGTCAAAGCCCAGGAGAGGATCCACGCCACGTGGCGCCAGGCTGCTGGGTGGAGCCCAGTCTCCAGGGGCAGCGAGAGGCCTCCTGGCGGAGGAGAATTAGTGGAACCTCTCACACAGTTTCCCAAGTTCAGCTCCCCCAGTGGTCTATGCTGGCCACCCAATACCTGTGCTTATTTCTAAATATGTTGCTCCTCAGACTCTGGCTCCTTTTTCTTCATTTCTGTGTGTTTTATGAAGACTTTCTGGCACCCGGGACTTCTACAGGGACTACACTGCTGTTTTCTTTGGGCACAATGTCCCCCTGCCCTACATCACTCCCTGGCACGCTGGCCTGCTTTCTGTTCCGCTCTGCCATTGATGGCTGTGTAGCCCTGAAACTCTCCCTGCTCAGGCTGACTTTCTTCATTCATAAGATGACCCAGTGGACGCCGAAGAGTCCACACGCAAGCTTTCCCCTGCCAACTCCTACACACTCCGCTCACCCAGGCCAGACAGCACCTCTTCTGGGAAGTCTTCCAGGGTCACCTCTTGTCCACCCACCTTGCCACTCCCTCCTCCACCTTGGGAGGCCCTCCAGCCTGGCACGTCTCCCCGGCACTCTTAGCCCCATGTTGCCAACCTGTTCCTTGGCTCTACGTACCTGGGGTCTGGCATGACATTTGGAACCCAACAGGGCCTTGGGATGGTTGTCAAGTTACTGAAAGCACAAATGACCCAAACAAAGAATCTGCCTCTGATTGGGAACTTGTCCCCGCGTGTTCCCTCAGCCTCAGCTGTGTAGAGGATTCCACTGGATGGTTTCAGATCTCTATCATTTGACTTAAACTTACCAACCTGGGATGTCCCTAGCCTGTCCCCACCCCACCCCTTCAACACACAGACACACCCACACGCCCCAGCTGCCCAGCACCTGCCCTCCCTTCCTCCTCCACACCTGCGGAACCGTTCCTGACCAAATATCCCCTTCTTGAATACCATAAGCCACAGAGGACAAAGGACTCACTACTCCCATGTCACAGTCTCTGCATGGTCTCCCTGAGGCAGACAGAAAACATACGAGAGGCAGGCACAGGATAAAAACAGTGAACCAGACCAGAGCCATGTTGCCCCAAACGCACAGGACTCCGCACCACCCACTGCTGCCCACCAGAACGTCTGTCTCTTGCCTGCCCTTGGCACCTTGGCTCCCTACCGCCTCTCCCTCTCCCGGGCACCTTGTGACATTTACCAGTGGCTGTGCCCTCGCGTACACTGTCCTTTCATTTTCATGAGCTTCTCTGGTGCTCAGTGCCCCAGCCCTGTTTTACAGATGAGGAAACCGAGGCCTTCCGACTTATCCAAAGGGATCCGCCCAAAGTCTCACAGTTAGAAAGACAGAATGAGAATCTCTTCTCTTTTCTGTCATTCACCTCGGCTTCACCAGGGCCTAACAGGTGCTGAAGAAAATAGATTTGGCCCTTGCTCTCCTGAAACTAAAGATCCAGAGCCCAGGTCTGGACCCCAAAGGAGCACAGAGTCTGTGTCCAGAACGGAGGTCTGGACCCCAAGGGAGTGCAGAGTCTGCGTCCCTCGGGTAGAAGACAGACTTTGCGCTCCTTGGGCCTCTGGCATCGCCCGGTGATACACAGAGATCCGCGCTGCCTCTGCACTCCAGACAGCCAATCCATCACGTCTTCTGGCACTCTGGGCCGCCAGCGGCTTGGGCTGCAATCCGATGGAGTCATCCTTCCTCCTGTTTAATCTTTAAAATGACAGCCACATGGCGTCCATCACTTCCACGAGCCACAGGAGGTGATGGCTGGCTGATGGGGCTGTAATTTCCCAGGCCCCCCATTTCCCGTGCCTCCTGCAGATCGATGGCACCGGGCCTTGGGGACTGCGCTCCTAATCCAGTGATGTGTCTCCCTTGGCTCCCAGGTGCCTGGGCATGGCCAAGGTGGGCGGTGGGGGCTTGGAGAGGATTGCACAGCTGCCCCCCATGCCGGGCTGTCTGAGGGGTGACACCTGGAGCAGTCAAGGCAGCGATGGAAGGCTTCACAGCGGTCCAGAATCCACCCCTCCGCTCTGCTGTTGTTGTTGTTGTTAGGTGCCGTCGAGTCGGTATCTGACTCATATAGACCCTATGTACAATAGGCAAAACACTATTGTCAGTGCTTCTCTGCTGTTCATAGGGTTTTCAATGGCAGATTGTTTTTTTGGGAGTGGGTTGCCAGGTCTGTCTCCCAAGCCTACAGCCCCTGGTGTTCCCAGGCGGTCTCCCATCCAAGTACTAACCAGGCCTGACCCTGCTTAGCTTCTGAGATCTGATGGGATTGGATGCCACAGGGCTACGGCTGCAGGCTCCGCTCTGCTAGAGGTGCGGAAAGCCATTCAGACAGATGCCAGCAGTGGGTTTGTGATGAGTCACATGCTGTGCCTGGCCCTTTACACACAGCATCTCAGCCACTCCTGACTCAGACACTCCTGACTCACTCTTACACACGAGGAAATTGAGGGAATCGAGACTCACAGGGGCCAAGTGCCTCATCCAAGGTCACACAGTTACCAAGCATCAAGGCGGGGATTTAGGCGCTAAGCTGAGATTCGGCCCAGGAGCTTGGCGTCGTGCTGCTAAGGAGGCCCAGAAGCTTGGGCTCAAACTCCCATATATCAAACTCACAAGAGACCGATGTACAAAGGGGAAAGCAGGGTTATTGGTTTACAGAAATTGGTCTAATTGTGTTAAGGCCTGGAATAATTTCTCCTGGTCCTCATGGCTGAATTTGTCATGCATTGGTTTTCGGTAGGCACAAAAGCAGAGGAAGCAAAATTATGCGTGATTTGGGGATATTTCACTGAAACCGTGGAAAGTCCTGGCAAATCCTCCTAAACCCCATTCATGAGACTCCACTAGGAGATGGGTAACTGGAGGCAGTCACCAACTTTTGCAGGAACAGTGGTTTGGTTTCTTTTTTTTTTTTTCCCCTTGTAATATTCATCTAGAATACTGTTCTGATCAGTTGCTATGTAGCAAAACCACTCAATACTTGGTACCTGGAAATACCTAGTATTTATTTGTTTCATGCAGAAGTCTTGTGGGTCAGAAAAGTGGGCAGGGAAGATAGGAGATAGTTTGTGTCCACAATGTGTGGAGATTTAGCTGGTTAGACCCAAAGAGTGGGCGAGACTTGAGTGGCTGGGGTTGGAATCAGGTAGCCTTTTTACTCACAGCGCTCAGTTGGGCTGAGATGCTGTCTGGCTGCACCACGTGATCTCCCCAACAGTGTGCCTTTAGCCTCGGGTAGTGAGACCACTAACCAATGGCGGCTTGGGACTCCAAGAGCAGATGATCTAGCAAATGAGATGGAAGCCCCATGGCCTTCTATGAGCCAGGCTCTAAGGTCACATACCATTATGTCTGCCCTTTGCATTGGGTGACACAGTCACAGCTCCACCTAGATTCAAGATGAAAGGACAAAGGTCCATCACTCAAAGGGAAGAATGTCAACAAACTTGCAGCTATGTTTTAAAACAGCTGCAATCACCTGCCATCATTCACACACGTTCTTTAGAAAAACACAGGTGCGTTAATTCCTCTATGGCTTTCTTGTTTGAGATCCAGCCTCACTTTTTCAAGGTGATGTTATTGTTAGGTGCCATCGAGTAGAGTCTGACTCATAGTGACTCTAAGTACAGCAGACGGAAATATTACCTAATACTGTGCTATGCACACAATCTTTTTATGTTTGAGCCCATTGTTGCAGCCACTGTGTTGCTAAAAGCTATGCCACTGGTATTTCAGATACCAGCAGGGCCACTCATGGTGGACAGGTTTCAGTGAACTTCCAGACTAAGATAGACTAGGGAGAAGGACCCAGCAGCCCACTCCTAAAACAATTAGTCATTGAAAACCCTATGAACAGCAGAGAAGCACTGTCTGATACAGTGCCAGAAAAGGAGCCCCCCAGGCTGGAAGGCATTCAAGAAACAACTTGGGAAGAGTTGCCTCCTCAAAGTAGAATTGACCTTAATGATAGAAATGAGGAAATCCCAGCTGGGTGCAGTGGCGCTCGCCTGTAATCCCAGCGGCTTGGGAGGCAGAGACACGAGGATCACAAGTTCGAGTCCAGAGGCAGTCTGCGTAACTTAGCGAGACCCTGTCCCAGAAAGTAAAAAAATGGGCTAGGGGTGCAGCTCAGTGGTCCAGCACTTGCAAAGCATGCAAGCACGAAGCCCTGGGTTCAACCCCCAGTACTACCAAAAAAAAAAAAAAAAAAGAAAAGAAAGAAAAGAAAAAAAAAAAAAAAGAAACGAGGAAATCCCCTGGGACCTCATTTCCTGATGTGGCATGACTCAAAATAAGAAGAAACATATTATCTGCAACAATGAGCTTAAACATAAAAAGATCGTGGGCATGGCGCAGGGTTAGGTAGTGTTTTACTTTGTTGTACGTAGGGTCGCTATGAGACTTGATAGCACCTGGCAACAACATGGTTTGGATATTGGGTTCATCAGCTTTCCATTGCCACAAGGGAAGAAAGGTTTATTGGGGCTCACGGTTTCAGTCCATGGTCACTTGGCTTTGTTACTTCTGGGCCATGGTGAGGCAGAGCTGCACAGCAGGGAGCCTGCGGTGGAGGAGAGCTGCTAACGTCACAGTGGACAGAAGGAAGAGGAGTGGGGAGAAGGGTCAGGGAAGAAGGCCCACCCCGGTGACCTCCTTCCTCCACGTGGGCCCCATTTTCTAACAGTCCATTCAGTATGAACTCATCAGTGGATTAACAGGCTGAAATTAGCGCCCTCCTGATCCAATCAATAGCGCCACCAGCTGGGGTCCAAACCTTCAGCGTATGAATCTTTGTGGGTATTCCAGGTCCAAATCATAGCAGATATGGTGTGACCAGGTCCCCTGAGGATGTGTGTGGTGGAGCTTGGTCCTCAGTGTGGCCATGTTGGGAGGCAATGGAACCTTTAAGAGGCAGATGCTGGTGGGAGGGAACTAGGTTGTTGAAGGTGCTGCCCTCCGAGGGGATTGATGTTGTTCTCATGGACCCTGGTTAGTTCTTGAGAGACGTTGCTATAAAACACGAGCCTGGCCCCACCCTGGTTTCTTTCTGGCTTCCCGTCTCACCATGTGACCTTTCTCTTGTGTGCCCTTCTACTGTGATGCCATCTGCCATGAGGTGTTGCAGCCAGAGGGCCATAGCCAGAGTCAGCACTGTGCTGTCTGGACTTTTCAGCTTCCAAAACTGTGAGCTAAGTATGCCTCTCTTCAGGAGGATCGCAAGTTCGAGACCAGAGTTAGCGTAACTTAACGAGACCCTGTCTCAAAAAGTAAAAAAAAAAAAAAAAAAAAAAAATGGGCTGGGGGTGCAGCTCAGTGGTACAGCACTTGCAAAGCATGCAAGTGTAAGGCCCTGAGTTCAACCCCCAATACCACAAAAAATAAATAAATAAATAAATAAATAAAAATAAATAAAAATAAAATAAAATAAATAAATTGTGCCTATGTTAATAAAGTATGCAGCCTCAGGTATTTCATAATAGTAACAGAAAACAGACCAGTGTAGCAGCTTACTAGATAGTTTCACTATAAAAATGCATTATGAAGCCGTAATAATAAAAACTGGGAAAAAGCCAAATTTATCTTCAGCTGGGAAATAAACAAACTGTGATACATCCATACAATGAGCTATCACTCAACAAAGAAAAAGCAACAAACTAGTATACTTACAACGTGGAGGAGCCCCAAATGCAGTAAGCTAAGTGAAAAAAAAAATAATAGCAGACTCAGACTGTATACTGTTTGACCCCATTTATATGACATTCTGAAAAGCCCAAACTAGAGAGACAGACAAAAAATCAGGACCCTGGAGTGGGATAGAGGTGGGCTGCAAAAAGTCTTGCTAAATACAATGGAATATTTTCAGCCCAAGAAAGAAGAGGAAATCCTACTACACAGAAGAATCTTAAGGACATATGCTGTGGGAAATAAGACAGTCATGAAAAGATAAATAGTCATCTCTCTGTATCTGCGAGGGATTGATTGATTCTGGGGTCCCCAGGAGGTACTAAAATCTCTGAATGTTCAGTCCTTTACATAAAATGCTGGTGTATTTGCATTTAACCTATGCAATCCTCCTGCATACTTTAAGCAATCTCTAGATTACTTATAATATCTGATACAGTGTAAATGTTACATTGATAGTTGTCACACTGAATTGTTTAGAGAATGGCAAGAGCCTATATAAATTGGATACAGATACTTTTTTTTAATCCAACATATATGATCCACGATTGGTTAAATCCACGAATGTGGAAATCATGGATATGGACGGCCAACTGTACCCTACAATCCCCTTTATAATAAGTTCCTAAAGAAGCCAATGGGAGAAGGACCTGGCAATCCACTCCCAAGGCAATCCCGAAACAGTCTGCCATTGAAAACCCTATGAGGGTTGCTATGGGTTGGATACCGACTCGACAGCACCTAGCAACAACAAAGAAGCCAAATTTGTAGAAGCAGAAAGTAAAATGGTATTTTGCAGTGGCTGGAGGAAGGAGAATGGGAAGTTTTTTATTTTTATTTTTATTTTTATTTTTTTAGAATGTAGAGCATCAAGTTTTGCAAGGTGAAAAAGTTGTGTTGTCTGTTATACAATCACATGAATATAGTTAACGTACCGAATGGGTCCCTTAAAGATGGCAGGCGTGGTGACTTTTACTCTACATTTTTTAAACCACTGTTTAAAAAGATAAAGCTTTTTTGAGGTGATAGAATTTTTTTTTTTCAGTACTGGGGTTGAACCCAGGGCTTCACGCTTGCATGCTTTGCAAGTGCTGGACCACTGAGCTGTACCCCAGCCCTTTTTTTTTTTTTTTTTTTTACTTTTTTGAGACAAGGTCTCACTAAGTTACACAGACTGCCTCTGGTCTCAATCAAAAGATTGCAATCCTCCTGCCTCTGCCTCCCGAGCAGCTGGGATTACAGGTGTGCGCCACTATGCCCGGCTGATGGAATTCTTCTATATCACAATATGGTGGCAATTCCTCATCCGCATGAATTTGTCAAGCTGGACTCACTAAGCTGGACACCAAAGAGGGAGGATTTGGCTGTACATACACTCTACCTCAATAAACATGCCTTAGAAAAGCAAGCTGAAAACCTGTTCTGGTACATGAAAAGTCTACACAATTATTTAACACGCATTTCTTGAGTTCTTACCACATGCCGCCATTCTAGGCACTGGTGGTCCTGAGGCAACTCTGCTGGAATTTACATTTTTGTGAGGATGTAAGAAAGTAATGATCAGATAGACTAATGGAGTGAAAGGTATTCCAGAAATAGACACAGACACAGACACGTAGATCCAGTGGTACCTCAGCACTTAACCACAATCCATCCTGGAAGGCGGGTGGAGTGCCCATCAGTCCGAGTGCCCAGCGCTTTTTCCCTAAAGAAATACTGTAAATGTATGTGCTGGCTCGTGGCTAATTCAGATCGAGGTGTGTCGCTCGCGTCTTTAGCAGTAAGTTCTTTTTAAAGCTTAATGGTTGTTTACCGTTTTCCTCTTTCCTTCACTTTTAGTGCCAGAAAGTTTCTTGGGCGCCATGATTTCTGTTTGGCACACGTGTGTACATATCATAAGAACAAAACAAAACAAAATTTAAAAAATCTCGCAAGATCGTGAACATAGCACCAGGACAGGTCATTATTGCTGGAAACTGGCAAGCAAAGTGACAACTTCTCCTTTGCTTCACCTAAAAATGTCACAGGAAGTGTAGCATCTCATACACGTTTTAGCATGGTGGTTGAGTGCCAGGCAAGTGTTTGAGCACCGAACCAGAATTCTCTCGAAAATATTGGTCCAGGATTGAAATGTTCTAGCAGTTAGAGTGCCAAGGTATCTCTATATATGTCTACATATGCACCTCTCTTTCCCCCTCCCTCTCTCTCTCTCTCTCTCTCTCTTTCTCTTTCTCTCATGTACTCATCCATACGATCTATCGGTCTATTGTTGTTGCCCTTGTTAGATGCTGTTGAGTCAGATCCAACTCACAGTACCCTGTGTACAACAGAACGAAACACTCCCGGACACTGTGCCATGCTTGGCATGATGTCAGCGCTTCTCCACTATTCAGAGGGTTTTCAATGGTGGTTTCAGGATTGTTTTTGGAATGGGCTGCCAGGTCCTTCTCCCATTTTTGTGGAACTGAGCATAGAACCCAGCACCCCAGAGAGTACAGAGCAGCACTCTCCCAACTGAGTTAAACCTCAGTCCATCTATCAATCTAGGTCAATTATATATTCTATCTGAATTTAACAAGAGATAAAGAGGACATTCCAAATTATGCTGTTGTTGTTGTTAGGTGCCATCGAGTTGGTATCCGACTCATAGCGACCCTGTGTACAACAGGGGAAACACTATTGTCAGTACTTCTCTGCTGTTCGTAGGGTTTTCAATGGCAGATTGATTTTTTGGGAGTGGGTTGCTGGGTCCATCTCCTAAGCCTACAGCACCTGGTGTTCCCAGACAGTCTCCCATCCAAGTACTAACCAGGCCTGACCCTGCTTAGCTTCTGAGATCTGACTGGATCGGATGCCACAGGGCTATAGCTGCAGGCACTCCAAATTATAGATGAAAAAAATTAATTATTCTATAATTTCTAACTTTATACCATATCCCCAAATAAATTCCACATAAAGATTGCGATGTAAAAAAAGAGTGTTGAAAGTGTAAAACCATAAAGGATAAATAAAACATAAGTATTAACATAATCTTGGCCTGTAGGAGAGCTTTCTAAGGATGAAACCAAAGGCAAAGGCATAAAAGAAGAGATTAATGGATTGGACCTCTTATAAACTGAGCAGCCTGACATCAAAAACACTATAAATAAAACTAAATGTCAAGCCACAATGAGAAAATATTATTTCAGAATGTATTCCAGAGCAAGGATTAATATCCATAATGCATAAGATAGAGTTGTGAATTGATAAGGAAAAGGTAAATATTGTAATAAAAATGGGCAAAGAACATAAAATATGTCACTTAAATTATTTTAGCCCTGCGTTTCAACAATTCACGAGACGAGTAATAAGCATGATGGCCCCAGATCATAAGACGTGTATTCAACATGACTGAAAATCTGCGAAAGGCAAAGGGAAGACAAGGTATGATTTTTTTCCTATCAAGCTGAGAACAAAGTTTTAAACGAGCATTGTCAGTGCTGTTGAGAATTTGGGGTGTTTCCATGCCCTGATGGAAACAATGTAAATTGAGAGAACCTTTCTGGAAGACACTGGAATGACGTGTATCAAATGCCTTCAGGACAATTACATACTTGTCACCTCTCACTTTCATGCCCCGCCCCAATCATCCCTGTTTTTGCTCTGCGATGCTGGGGCTAGAAGTCTGCAAACTACAGCTCCCAGACACCTGGCTGACTCTAGTTGGCCAATGGGAAGCAACGTGGAAACTGAAAGGAGAGCAGAGGGGACAAGGGACTGTCTTTGACTGCCACTCAGGGTCTGCCTGCCTCTTGCAGCAGCCGTGGCATCGGTGCCCTCTGCGTTCCTAGCACAAGCCAGTAGCCTAAGTGCCAGGCACATAACATGCCCTTAGAGATCAGTGTGGGCGGCATGTGTAGAAGTCTGTCATAGGTCAGAAGCTGGCCTTGCCACATGGTCTCCTGTGGGTAAAAGCACAAACTGTCGAGGGAGCTATGGGTGAACGTTTATCCCTATGACTTATGATTGGAAATTTAATCCCTAAAGTCAAGTGATAATGGCAATTGGAAGTGGGTCTTTGGGGAGGCGATTAGGACTAGATGAAGCCATGATGGTGGGGCTCCTTTGATGACCTTAGTGGCTGTATAAGAAGAAAGACCCGAGCTAGCAGCTGGTTCTGACTCACCATGTGACACACTCCATCCTGTCATGATGCAGCAAGAAGCCCCTCACCAGGTCAGCTCCATGCTCTTGGACTTCCTGGACTCCATAACCATGAGACAAATAGACCTCTATTCTTTACCATTACCCAGTCCCTGGTATTTTGTTATAGCAATGGAAACAGACTAAGACAAGGTCCTCTTCCACACTCACTTCTGGGACTATGGCCTTCTGCCTTTTGTTGCCCACGCCCTGAGGTCATTGCTGCTTTCTACAGTCATTAGTCTGTGTCTCCCAAGTGTCTTTTTGCTTTCTGTCTTCTCAATTTCCTATATCAAATGCTCTCTGTTTGAAAATAGCTCTGATTTCCCTTTTCCTAGGGTAACTCTGACTGTTATACTCTTTATCCTAGAAATCCAACTTCTAGGAATTTATTTTAAGATAAAATCATAGGTGTGTTAAAAAATGTTTAGCATAAAACAGCTTGGTACTGGCACAAAAATAGGCCCGAAGACATCTGGAACAGAATAGAAGACCCAGATATACCTCAACACACCTATAGCTACCTTATTTTCGACAAAGGAGCAAAGCAAGTAAACTGGAAAAAGGACAGCCTCTTCAACAAATGGTGCTGGGAAACATGGTCATCCACATGCAGAAAAATGAAAGTGGATCCGCATCTCTCAATATACATGAGAGTTAACTCAAAATGGATAAAAGATCTCAACATAAAACCAGAAACTTTAAAACTCATAGAAGGCAA
>VMDO01034408.1:0-17008 GCA_007922755.1 Pedetes capensis | reverse complement strand
TTTTTGGGGAGTTTTTTTCTTGAGTTCTTTATAAATTCTAGTAATTAGACCTTTGTCTGATGTATAAAATGCGAAGATTTTTTCCCATTCTGTGGGGGTTTCCTTGACTCTGTTAATTGTTTCTTTTGCTGTGCAGAAGCTTTTTAATTTCATGTAATCCCATTTATCTATTCTTGTTGCAATTTCTTGAGCAAGTGGAGTCCTATTAAGGAAATACTTTCCTAAACCTATATGATGGAGTGTGTTGCCTATCTTGCCTTCTACAAGTTTTAAGGTTTCTGATTTTATGTTGAGATCTTTTACCCATTTTGAGTTAACTCTCGTGTATATTGAGAGATGGGGGTCAGCTTTCATTTTTCTGCATGTGGATGACCATGTTTCCCAGCACCATTTGTCCTTTTTCCAGTTTACTTGCTTTGCTCCTTTGTCGAAAATCAGGTGTCTGTAGGTGTGTTGAGGTATTTCTGGGTCTTCTACTCTGTTCCAGATGTCTTCGGACCTATTTTTGTGCCAGTACCAAGCTGTTTTTGCAACCACTGCCATGTAGTATAGTTTGAAGTCAGGGATTGTGATTCCACCTGCATTAGATTTGCAGCTTAAAAATTCTGACATGATAATAATGTCAGAAGACCAGCAGCAAAGAGTGAGAGGTTACTATGTATAAGGCACCTTTTATAAAAGTGCTCTTGATATATTTTCTCACTAATCCCTATAATTCTTGGAGGTAAATACTAAAAGTATTCTCATATTGCAGGTGAGGAAACTTGAGGGTCAGAAAAACTAACTTTCCGAAGGATACACAGATAGGGTCAGAGCCAAGATTGAGAGAGAGGTAGTTTGGTTTAGAGTCTATGTTCTTAACTACTACATTACAATGACCTTTCTGACATTAGTATTTTATGTAATTCACCCATATGAGTAAAGGGGAAGAGGTGAAGGGAAGTATGCGACACATGAAAGGCGGAGGCAACCGGCTCTGAAGCCAATCAGTATTCCTCCCACTTGATGCTGTTTTCCTCCCCTGGTACTGGGGGGCCGAACCCAGGAGCCTGGCAAAGCATTCTACCACTGAGCCAAAAGTCCCCAACCCCCTTTTTACTTATTTATTTTTATTTTTGAGAAAGGTCTCACTAAGTTGTGCAGGCTGCCTCTGGCCTTAAACCTGCAATACTGAGCTGGGCGCAGTGGCGCACGCCTGTAATCCCAGCGGCTTGGGAGGAGGAGGCAGGAGGATCACAAGCTTGAGACCAGAGGCAATCTGCATAATTTAGCAAGACACTGTCTCAAAAAGTAAAAAATGGGCTGGGGGTGCAGCTCAGTGGTCCAGCACTTGCAGAGCATGCAAGTGCAAGGCCCTGGGTTCAACACCCAGTTCCACCCCTCCCCCCCGAAAAAAACAAAAACAAAAACCTGCAATACTTTTGGCTCAGTCTCCTGTGTAGCTGGGATTACAAGTGTGCACCACATAGTTTCCCAATTATACAAAAGACTGGGAGGGAGGAAGTTAAGAATTTACAAATGTCTTTGCAAATACAAAATATTAGAATAAAGTCATTTTTTATTGTAACTATCTTAATTTGAACTTTATTATTTTAAATAGAATGAAGTCTTAGATTTGAAAAAACAAAAGAGAATACCCTTGGCTTTGCCAAAAGTAAATGAAGGTGATCACGTTCAATTTTAGGGCTTTAAAAATTACCAAATCTAACAGAAGACACATCAAGCATGATTTTCCTAAGTCTCTCTGATCCTGGTCATTTCCACCTTCCCTCTTGGAAGTCTCTCCATTATGATAATCACTCTTTACTTTTGACTTCTAAAAATCATAGTATTTTCTGATTCTACTGATACCTCTTATACCCAAAGTGTTGATTTTACCAAGGCTCTCCCATTGTTACATACACATTTTCTCTATATGACTCACCAACCCTAATACTTTCCTAGAAACCCAAGCATTACCTAGCTGCCTCTTCCTTACCATTAATTAAATATAACTGGTCACTAACTCCTGTCTATCTACCAAATTATCTTCTGTTTTCTATACTCACAACCATAAATTCAGTGTTTATCAAATCTCAACAGGACCCTGGCAATGTTCTAACCAGAATTATTCTCAATTCTTATCCATTCCAACTTTTCCCCCTCAAGGTTCAGTGTGAGCTTTCTTAATTCACAGTGGAAAATGCCACTGTTCTGCTTAAACCTTGTGTAGTTTTATAGAGCCTACAGAAGAAAATCTTTATTGGAAGATATCAGATCATTCACATTAAACTCCCCAAAATGCTGGTTAAAATTTAGGGGTTGGGGCTCAGAAACCTCCTTTTCATAATCCTAAAGTGACTTGTACATAAATAGAATATTGGGGATCATTAAGCTATAGGATTTAAGGTCAAACTCCTAGAAACTTCCTGTTAGTTCTTTAATGATGTGGTTTTTGCTTATCTTTCTGGTCTCATTTTTTTTTTTTGGATCATATATGCAACTTATACTCTTGCTTTAAGGCTTGCTTACAGTCCTCAAACACAGCGTGTTAATTTTTCTTCCACAACTCTGAGCTTTGCAAACGTGTTCATTTCCTAAGACTGACATTGTCTCCTTTATAACCCTATGAATGCAGTCTCTCAAGTCACTGTAAAGGCTTCCCTGATCATAAACTTACAAGGGGTCTCTTTGCTTGGCTCCCACAGCATTCTGTGCTCATCTAATCTAACCCTAATAGCAGGTCTTTTCCCCGGAGAGTATTTGAAAGTAAAAACTGAATTATTTGTTTAATTTTGAACAAATGCTAAAATAGGTATTTACACAACAAAAAATTTTGGAATGAATCACCATGAAGAAAAAGGAAAAAACAAAAACAAAGCTGTAGAAATAATGAAGAACTGGTATTTGATCAATACACATTATACACAATATACTGAAATATAACATTTTACCCCATAAATATATATAATCATTAAATGTTCATCAAAAATTTTAAAAATGATTAAGGAGATAGAAATGTTAACTACTTTTAACATTGCACATTGTATTGCTGATGTTAGGTGCCATCGAGTTGGTGTCCAACTCATAGCAACCCTACGTACAACAGGTGAAACGCTACTGTCTGTGCTTCTCTGCTATTCATAGGGTTTTCAATGGTGGAATTTTTTTTGGTTGTGGACCGCAGGGTTCTTCTCCCAAGCCGGTAGCACCTGGTGTTCCCAGGTGGTCTTCCATCCAAGTACTAACCAGGCCTGACCCTGCTTAGCTTCTGAGATCTGACAGGATCAGACATCACAGTGGTACAGCTGCAGGCACCCACTGTATACATGTATCAAATTACCATACTGTAACTCATAAATATGTAAAATTAAAATAATAATTGAAAGAGACCAGTAGAAACACACTACTGTTCCTTGGGTTGAAGTCCTGATACCCTGATATTCTCTACACTGATTACATTAGCTAGGCCTTGCAAACACAATTAATTTTTTCTTTTGATACACAAATTGTACAGTAATATTTACTACTCAAAGGCCTCAAAGATAACTTTCATAACTCACAAAATTTGTATAGTTTCTAAAACACCTTTTCTTTCTCAAACTTTAAAAGAAAAGAAACTGAATGACTATTAGAGGCATATATTTTCAATGTTTACTCTATATTCTTTGAATACAATCCCATGAAAAACTATCAAAACACTAGAAGCAATTTATCCATTTTATGTTCAACATGTTGAATGCTTTTACTGAGACTTTTGGTCAAACTCTTGGTTCCTCCTTAGTGATTAAACAGACAAATGGCAGTGAAGGGCAACCTTTAGCAATGTGGTATACATGATAGAAAAATATTTTTCTTAATATGAACAGTGATGACTTAAAATAAATATTTAATACAAACACTGCTCTACTGGATAGCATTAAGGAGAGAATGCTAGCCAACATGTATGTTGCATTAAGCGGACAGGCTGGGTGTACCCCTAATGAGTTCTAGAGAGGCACTCACCCTGCTGGCCCTGGGGCGTCTGTGAGATGATAAACTGTGCTGGTTGCAAGTTGGTGGTTGGATGTACCAACACAAACTGTTGCAGGTTAAGATTTTGTTGTTGAAGCTGTTGTAGTTGTTGAAGATCCTGAAAAACCAGAATTATAATATGGATTAGAGATTCTGAAATGAAAGCTCACTTAATCATAAGGTTCTCACTTGATGATTTCTGTCACATCCAAAGAAAGCAGAGTCAATACTTAGCATTCTTTCATAGCCTAAGTGAGGGCTATGGGTGTGTTTCACATAGCATGTGAAGAAACATGGAGCCTAAGAACTTATATTTTTGAGGGCATAATACATGCAGTATCATGATTTACGCTAAGCCTAAATTTCAACAGCTACTTAAAATTCTTTCAGAATAAGTGGCTGTAGTTGTTGTTGTTTTTTTAACATAGAGACCATGATAGGCTTTAAAAATCAAGTGAGAAAAGAGCTTTTAAATATTTGACTTATTTTTCTCTTGTTTAGGAAAAATTGAGTGCTATGTCTGGATTTTCATCAAGAAACAAAAGATCTATGATTCATGAAATTTGATACTCTTATCTAACTCAATTGAAAAATTAGTGCTAAATTACCTTTAAAAAAGTAATTATCCATTCAAAAATCAGAATCATAAAATAACCAGCACCTTACACTGGCTCTAGTGTTTACATAGGGTCTCACAGCTTAGGCACTAACAACATTTATATGATGATGAAGAAAGTAGCCAAAATCCAAACATTATCTTCTTAAAAATTATACGTACAGCAGTAAAGATTGTTCTAACACTGTCTTTAAACACCTAGTCAAATTCTTGCTACTATTTAAGTCCACTTCTGAGTCTTCTCTGTGGAGATAAAGACAATTGTTTAAAATCGGACTCATAATAACTCTTTATGTATTTTCCTCAATAACTACTTATACCTTTTTGCTTTTCTTGAGGTAAAAGATTCCCCTCATTTTCTTCTTTGGTCCCATTGTCTATGCCTTTTAAGTAAATTTGTATTATATTAGGATACTTTGTCCTAAAATGTGAAAACTAAAACCAAAGAAGATTCTAAAGCAGCTCCACACTAGACAGAGGATTTGCTGTCTTTCTCACACATGGGTGGCAGCATTTCCTGCAGAGCACATGCAAGAACCTGTGCCTGCTATAATTATCTAATTAAGATAAAAATATGCCAGATACTTATTCAAGAATTGTCATTTAATATAAATAATTATCCAAATAATCAGCTATGTATTTACAATACCAACTCACATAAGCAAATGAATATATTATTGCTAGTTCAGTGATGAAGAATGGTCCACTTACCTTACCAATATAAACCTCTCCAGGCCTTCAAGGGCCCACACTGCAATCAGAAAGCTCATTTAATACTAAATACAGTCTGTCATTTTACTCCTCACTTACTGTCCCAGTGATGTGGATTCCTCACTCACCTGTGCAATCTGTATGGGCTGAGACAGGGGGATCTGTGTCATGGGTGTGGCGGCGGAGGCTGAGATGGTGGCCCCAGCAGCACTGTGTTGTTGGCTGGCAGAATGCTGCTGCACTGCAGCAGCCAGCAGCTGGGCCTGGGCCTGGGCCTGCTGTAGTAACAACTGTTGCTGGGCTGGCGTCAAAGTGAGCTAAACAAAATCAGAACAAACAATATCAGGGTTGAAGAAGTATGGCCTCCAATGCAAGGTAACTGCTCTAAAATAGGTAACTAATAAATGGAGAAAAGATTGAGGTTGTCCAAGATTTTGCTTTGCTTGGCTCTATAATCAATACCCATGGAAGTAGCAGTCAAGAAATCAAAAGACGCACTGCTCTAGGTAAAGCTATGGCAAAAGATCTCTTTAGAGTATTGAAAAGCCAAGATGTCACATTGAAGACGAAGGTGCGTATGACTCATGCCATGGTATTTTCAGTCACACCATATGGTTGTGAAAGTTGGACATTGAAGAAGGGAGACAGAAAAAGAATTGATGCTTTTGAATTGTGGTACTGGAGACGTCTACTGAATATACCATGGACTGCCAAAAGAACCTGTCCTAGAAGAAGTGCAACCAGAGTGCTCCTTGGAAGTAAGAATGGACAGACTGCATCTTACATATTTCGGACATGTAGTCAGGAGAGATCAATCCCTGGAGAAGGACATCATGTTTGGGAGAGTGGCAGGTCAATGCAAAAGAGGAAAACCCTCCACCAGATGGATTGACACAGTGACTGCAACAATGGGCTTAAACATAAATAAGATTGTTTGCCTAGCACAGAATCGGCAAGTGTTTCGATCTGCTGTACATAGGGTCGCTATGAGTCGGACTTGACTCGACGGCACCTAACAACAACAACAAAGTGGCATTAGGCTCTAGCTGCTCAACTTCACATAGTCAGCATGCAGCTGAAATGTTCATCAGTGATGAAAGTACCATTATTACCAGAATACTTAAATTAAAATGGAAGTCCTTACTTCAGACTTAAACAATCATTCAAGCATGTCTAGGGCCCTAGGGTTTGGACAAGAAAAGTAATTAACTAGTAAGCAAGAAAACAACAAATCAATACGACAGAATATAGAAAGAAATTTATACCCAGAAGAACAGCAAATGATTAGATGAATTAGGAACAAGGACGCTAGATGTGACCAGGAAAAGAACTGATAAGCAGCCCAGCTGCTTCCTATTAGCACCAATCCCTGCCATACTCCATCATTTCCATTATGTTTTAAGATGTGACTAAAGAATATGAGTTCCATTTGTTTCTTTTCTAAATCTCCCTATGGCCCCTCCCTAACACAATCTTTTCTTTCATTGAAAGCCTTGAGTCTCTGCAACTTTATATCCTCTTTCCAACACATCATCTCCATGAAACAGGTGGTGACAACCACTCTCTACATGCAAAAGAGTCCTAATGCCCAGGTCTAGTAGAAGCTCCAGGCACAGGAATTTAGAATCCCAAGTGCCTCTTACTATTATAGACCCTAGTCACCCAAACCATAACTTAAACAGTAAATTAAAAAAAGTATTTAGAGCAGATTTAAACTTGCTTTCATAATGCAACTTATTTCAAAACACGCTTATATCTAAGTGGTGTTCTGAGCCTTCCATTTGGCAACACGTTCTAATCAAACAAAGAATGTAATATTCTGTAGTACATGAATACTCAGTAGTACAACCCTCCTTCTAAAAAGTTCTAACAATGTTTTTGCATTATAAACATAATCAAAATCAAACTGTTCAAAAACTCAATACCCTTCAAGATATGCATATATGTTTATATTTTCACATAATACAGATACATATATTATTCTCTACTTATGAAATTTTGTAAACAACTTTCTGACAGTTCTTAAAACAGCCTTCCTCTGCCAAAATGCACTTACTGGAAATGAAGAAAATAAAAAAATTCGGAGAGTTGACATGAGGTAAATTGAATAAGAATTCTTGCTTACCATTTCCCTAACTCCTGCCTCCCCAACTTCCGCAAGATAATATAATAGACAAATTTTCAGCACTCAGTTAAAAGCTTAGTTGAAAAGTTAAAAGCTTAATATAGTCACACAGGCTAACCTGTTACCAGTAATAAGTGACATTTATTGAATGCAACGTGCAGAGTACTGTTTGATGAACTTTACATACCTTATCTTTATAACAGCACTCGAGATAGGTATTATTAGTACCCCCATTTAACAGAAGGAAAACTGAGGTACAGGGAGGTGAAGTAATTGGCCCAGGTGGTACACTGCAAAGTTGAAATGAGACCACACATCTTATTTTAGAACATTATCCAGTTACTTAAAGAAACGGGTTTTGTTGTTGTTGTTGTTGTTGTTGTTTTGTAGGTAGGAAGTCATTCTTTAACTTCTGTCCTGCAGTGATGTGACTCCAAACTCCCAAATGCCACTTCATCAAAGGAAGGTCTCAACCATATGACAATGACTCTATCTCGTGATGAAGCAACACCTCATACATGCATTTAAAAAGTCCTAGGTTTATTCTGAGCTGCAAGTGTAACAGAAATCATTATAACAAAGATAATTCCTATTTCCAGAGCTGTCTGCAGTGTGGGAAGTTCCTAAAGATACAGCAGTGCTCTGTTACTACTGGCTGTGCTGAGTGGTTCCAGTCAGTTACCAGCCAGTGGCAATTTGGATGCCGAGGAAGTTTATCTGTTTTCTCAGTGAACACTTACCCCAGTTATCTGTCCTCCAGCCAGCATAAGCTGGGTCTGGGGAATGGCTGCCTGCACTGAAGGCTGCTGGGAAGGCTGGCTTGGCTGCTGAGAATCCCCCGATTCTTCACTAGACTTAGGCTGAGGTGGGGGTGGGGTAGGAAATAAAAGATTTCAAAGAGTTGATTAAAAGAAATGTACTTATAACTCTGTAGTTTTAAGAATCAGTTATTCAATCATGAGGACTCCAGTTTCCTTCTTTTCCTTTCTTACAAGACTATGCCTTCCTAGTTTCACATACTTAGTTTTTATAGTCTTTTTATTCTAGAGCCCACAAGTTACAATCATAATTTTTTTAAAAAAACAAATAAATTGGTCCTCTGCCAATTAACAGGATTTTTTTGCAACCCCAAATCCTCAACTCTGGACATGAAAAGGAAAGAATCTATTTTTAATCCATTTTCATATTAGACTCTTCATACTAACATTTTGATGTATACCTAGTAGTCACTCTGAAACTTCATATATCATCTTAGGAGTTGATGATGTGACCCATAGAACTTTTTTTTTTTTTTTTCTATTTTAAAGAACTGGAAATCTAGCTTCTTCCATCAAGTAACACACAAGCTTGGGGGAAAATGCTGCAGTCAAGAAACACAACACACTTCTGAAAGCAGTACAGAGAAAAAGTTTATTATAATTAAAACTGGTTATACAGAGCATTAAAATTCTGCACAGATTTGCATATTACCCACCACCTGTTTTGGGGACTGCAACAAGGCTAATTAACATAAAAGCTGTGATTAATTCTGCCAGTTATTGAAAGATAATTACAGTGCAGGACTGTAAACATTCTGCACTAGAGATACAGCCTGTTTGCCAACATCTCTCTAAGGGATGTAAGTTTACCATGGCAACCAAGGCAATTTTCCGCCTCTTCTCCCTCAGAAAGGAAGGGCACATTATCTCCTTTTCTTTTTTCTCCTTGTTTCCATGTGTTATTACGTCCATATTCCACTGGGTGTCATGAAATGCTCAATCCAAGGTCTTTAAGTCATTAGCAACACTGAAATCAATCTTCCATAATATTGTTTTTCCCTCTTGACTTAAACACTACAATGTCAGGAAGCACCAGAGTGACTGAAATGTTATGGAGCAACGTGCACTACTGGAACTGTGCATGTTTTGCAACATGGTTCATAGAAGCAAAAAGCCAAAGGTAAGTTTTGCTTTAAAATTTTGGCTACCCACCAATACCTACAAACAGGTTTAATTATATTCTTACAAGCACATTTTAGAGCAGAGAGGAACTCTGGCAATCTATAAATGTCCCCACTTAAATACAGATAAGAAAAACTGAACCTCAGTAGGTCAGTGACTTGTGAAGGTCACACAGCTAGTTAGTGGCAGAATGAGAATTCAAATCTAAACCCTCAGTTACTCAGTCCAATGTTCCTTCCTCTGCACTGTTTCCTGAAGACATGAAAAATGATGGACAAAAAGGAAACAAAAGGCACTCGAGAGATTATCTGGTTTTGTGTCTAGGTGTGTGTTGCAGCTGTATGACTTAGAAACATTTTATTGAACTTACACATAAAACTTTGAAAGAAGGCTTTTCTTGTCCACCTTTGGTTCATGCACAGTAGCAGAATATAAAATTGATTTTCTTTAATGGCAATAATTACCATTGGGATATTTGTAAGATTCAGTAGTAAAAATATAGAAATAAATGGTAATACAAGTATAAAAATAATAAATAGTAATACTTCTAAATAGTTCCTATTCTAAAATTATTTCCTCATTATAAAAAATTATAGAATAAGTAAAAAATTTGAGCCATAATCCCATGTCCCAGCTTACCTGTACACTTAAAGACTGAGCAGCAGCCTGTAAACTTGTTCCAGCGAGCTGGACCTATAAGTAACCAGGAGAAATTCTAGTTTGATATCACTGACATTCATCACTAGAGACTGTCATCAACAAATATTTTAAAAGTCAGTCTTTACTAAGTAAATGTCACTTAGAGTGAATTAGAACTGAACAAAGTTGTTTATTTTCTTGGGTCATAACTTTATGAAGAAGCTCATAGTCTTCCCCCACCCCAAATGAAAAATGTTGTTAATTTTTCCTGAAGATGTTTTCCCACACTAACTGAGCATCACCAGGATGCCATACTTGTACTAGATTTGCTCCTTATTTGACACTGTATTCCTAAGATGCTTACATTCTAAAAACTTAATTCACCATCCATATTGTGTTAAAAGAAAAAAAACACATAGGAACAAGCTGCCTACATTATCTTTATCATTATAAACAAAAAGAATGATTTATCCTCATTTCAAAATTTCCATGTATACACCAGAGTAAAAAGTCTTACATATACATAGCTACAAAGGTAAGTCCTTAAAACATTTATAGTCATAACTTAAAACTCCTACCTAAAATACCCTGTCCTAAAAACTACACATAAAAGTCAGTCATAATATTTAGTATTCACATTCTGTACATTTAGAAAGCTCAAATCATGGTTATGTTAAGATAAGGAAACACAGAATTAGAAAACCATCATTTGGCAACTATGATAATAACTGAGACAAGAGTCATCAATGGCTTATCTAATGAATGGGCAAAATTTGAGGGCTGTAGGATATCTATATACGCTCAACTATTTCTCCACAGATACTAATTACAAAGGGTAAAACAGTATCTTTACAGACAGTGATATCTGGCAGACAAGTGATCAAGTAAGCACAGTTAGAGTTACTAGTAACGAAACCTGTGTCTTCTACTACAATGCACTGTGAATGCATTACTTAGGGTGTATTCCTACCAAATGTGGTCAACATGAATCTAATCAGAATCAAACGGCAGACAAAGCCAAATTAGGAACACTATAAAATAACTGGTTTGTAGTCTTTGAAAAGTATCAGTGTCCTGAAAACGAAGACAGACTGGGAAGGGGACAGATGACTATAAACGAGACTGGAATACATGGAAGCCTGAACTAGCATGGTGGCAATGGGAATAAAAAGCAGGAAACATGAAAGGTATCGCAAGGTACTGCACAAGAACCCTGGCAACTGAACACAGAGCAGAAAGGAAAGTTACGAATTACCCCAGGGTTCTAATGGGGGGGGGGGGGGCAGAAACAGTGACATTAACAGGGAAGATAATGAGTTCTATTTCAGATATATCATAAAGCATTAAGATGTCTTGAGGATAGCTGGGCAAAATGGATTATGCCTGTAATCTCAGCAACTCAGGAGGCAGAAACAGGAGGATCACAGGTTCGAGGCTAGAGACAGCCTGCATAACTTAATGAAACCCTGTCTAAAGATAAAAAATAAAAATGGGCTGGGGGTGCAGTTCAGTGGTAGAGTGCTTGCAAAGTACTTACAAGGCCTTAGGTTTGACCCTCAGGTACCATACAAAAAAAAAAAAAAAAGCCTTGAAGAGGTTAAATGTAAGTGTTGGTAGGGAGCTCAGTATAAAGTAAAAAGCTAAAATTAAATTAACTGATTGCTATGTCATTATAGAGATATTTCAACAAACATTATAGAGATGCAGCAATGCATGCGCTAACATGTTTATGCCAAAAGATTTGGAAAACAGATACCTGGCTAACTGACTGGAAGAGATCCATATTTGTGCCTATTCCCAAAAAAGAGGACCCAACTGAGTGTGGAAACTATCGAACAATATCATTAATACCACACAGAAGTAAAATTTTACTCAAGATCATTCAAAAGTGACTGCAGCAGTATATAGACAGGGAATTGCCACAAAATCAAGCTGGATTCAGAAGAGGCCAAGGAACCAGGGACATCACTGCTGATGTCAGGGGGATATTAGCTGAAAACAGAGAATATCAGAAAGATGTCTATCTATGTTTTATTGACTATGCAAAGGCATTCGACTGTGTGGATCCTAACAAATTATGGATAACACTTCCAAAAATGGGACTACCAGAGCACCTAATTGTACTCATGAGGAATAGGTACATGAACCAGAAGGCAGTTGTTCGAATAGAACAAGGAAACACTGCCTGGTTTAAAGTTGACAAAGGTGTGCATCAGGGCTGTATACTTTCACCATATCTCTTCAATTTATATGCTGAACAAATAAACCGAGAAGCTGGACTTTATGAGAAAGAACACAGCATCAAGACTGGAGGAACACTCATTAACAACTTGCATTATGCAGGTGACACAACTCTGCTTGCTGAAAGTGAAGAGGACATAAAACATTTACTGATGAAGATCAAAGAACATAGCCTTCAGTATAGATTGCGACTAAGTATCAACAAAACAAAAGTCCTTAAACTGGGTCAGTATGCAACTTCACAATAAATGGAGAAAAGACTGAGGCTGTCCATGATTTTGCTTTACTTGATCAACACCCATGGAAGCAGCATTCAAGAAATCAAAAGATGCATTGCATTGGGAAAAGCTGTGGCAAAAGACCTCTTTAGAGTATTGAAAAGTAAAGATGTCACATTGAAGACATAGGTGCACCGGACTCATGCCATGGTATTTTCAGTCACATCATATGGTTGTGAAAGCTGGACATTGAATAAGGGAGACAGGAGAAGAATTGATGCTTCTGAATTATGGTGCTGGAGACGATTATTGAATATACCATGGACTGACAAAAGAACCAACAGATCTATCCTAGAAGAAGTGCAACCAGAGTGCTCCTTGGAAGCAGGGATGGCTAGACTGCATCTTATATATTTTGGGTATGTAGTCAGGAGAGACCAATCCCTGGAGAAGCACATTATGTTTGGGAGAGTGGCAGGTGAACAAAAAAAAGGAAAACCCTCCACCAGATGGACTAACAGTTTCTGCAACAATGGGCTTAAATATAAATAAGATTGTGTGCCTGGCACAGAATCGGGGACTGTTTCAATCAGCTGTGAATCTAATCAGAGCAACATAGGGTCGCTCTGAGTTGGGCTCAACTCGATAGCACCTAACAGCAACAACATGTCATTTATTTGGGGCTGGGGTTTAACTTAGTTGGTAGGGCACTCTTCTGTACTGAGGACCTGAGTTCAAGTCCCAGCATGGAAAAAACAGCAGAAGGACATAGAATCCACTCATGAAGCAATAAGCCATTGAAAACCTGATGAGGGTTGCTATCAGTTGGATCCAATTTGATGGCACCCAACAATAACCACAACAAAGTTTTATGTGATTTTATTTAAATCATGACATTCCTAGGTAAGAGTATATGGAAGAAAAGAGTATTTGTACAGTTTTTGAGAGAGAGAGAGAGAGAGAGAGAGAGAGAGAGAGAGAGAGAGATAGGAGGGGGCTGAACCCAGGGCCTCATGCATACTTTGCAAGTACTCTATCACTGACCTGCAAAACACCCTCTTTATTTTTTATCTTGAGACAGAAAATGGTCTAACTAAGTTACAAAGGCTGCCTCTGGCCTCAGACTTATGATATTCTTGCCTCTGCCTCCCAAATTTCTGGGATTATAGGTGTGTGCTGGCTTTATTTGTATAGTGTTAAAGGATCACCACATGGATTATTAACTACAAGGAGGGAAAAAAAGCTACCTTTACAGTAGATAAGCCTGGTAACATTACATTATCAAATGATCAAAATTAACATCGTAATAATGGGATAAGGTAATGCCACATGACTTCTGATTATAATGCACTGAGATGGACTCAATACTACTTCTGTTGTGTTGCTCTCAAAAAACACTCAATCTGAATGCAATCATGAGGGAACAATCAAATCTCAGTTGTGGAGAACTGTATAAAATAGTTGGCCTCTACACTTAAAAATGTCAGTATCATGAAAGAGAAACATAAATTGTCAAGCAGAACAATTCTAGATTAAAGATGACTAAATAAACAAGGACACCAGGTATGGAATGGATAGTGACAATATATTAGAAAGTAATCTTGCATCAATGCCAAATTTCTGGTATCTGAAATTGTAGTTTTATACAGAATGTTATTTTAGGAAAAACATGGAGATGTGTTTCTAATTAAATGGCCACAGTATCTGTAACTTACTTTCATATGATTTAGCAAAAAAATACCTTGTATGTGTACATACACACATGAAAAGATAAAGTAAACATGAAAAGGATGATTTAAGATGAACACTATTCTAATGCTGAAATTCTTTTGTGGAGCTAGTACAAGAAAAATTACAAGAAGAATTTGGACCCAGTGGGGAGAAGACTGTGTATCATCTATTCACCTTCAGAGCTTTTAAAATAAGCATCTGGACCATGTTGTGGTTTGGATCTTAAACGTCCCCTGAAGGCTCCTATGTTGAATGGCTTGGGCACTAGCTGATAGCACTACTGGGATGTAGTGGAGCCTTTAGGACTTGGGGTCTAACTGGAGGAAATCAGGCCATTGAAAGTGTGCCCTTGAAGGTGATCCTGGGACCTCAGCCCCTCCGCCCCCATCTTGGTTGTGATAAGGTGAGCAGCTTTGGCCTATCATGTGCTCTGCCATGATGTCCTGCCTTGCCACAGGCCCAAAGCAATGAGGTTCAGTGACTGTGGACTGAAATATGGTAAACTATGGATCAAAATAAATCTTTCCTCCTTTCTAGTTGATTTTTCAGGTATTCTGTAATAGTGAATGGAATCTGACTAAAACAGACCATCACATATTTAAGCCAGTTAAAGATGCTTACTATGTACCACCTAATTGACTACATTCTACCAAAAAAAGGTGATTCCTATTAATAAGCCAGAAAATATTTTGCAAGTTTGAACATTCTCTTTGAAGAAAATAAACATGGCAACATTTTCCAGATTAATATCTGAGATGAATTTAAGAATATATTTTAATCTGATATTTTAATCTAAAATGTAACTAGAAGTTGTATATACAAGTTTCTCTATATCAAAGACACAGTTGTTGTTGTTGTTAGGTGCCATCAAGTCATGTCCAACTCATAGCAACCCTCATAGAATTTTCAATGGCTGATTGTTTCAGGATTGCCTTGGGAGTGGATTGCCACATCCTTCTCCCATTTTTGCCATGCTGGGAATCAAACCTGGGACCTCAGAGACTGCAGAGCAGCACTCTACCAACTGAGCTAAATCCCCAAAGATACAGTAGTCCTCCCTTATTCACAGGTAATACATTCCAAGAACTCCCATGCCTGAAACCAGATACCACTAAACCTATATATACTGTGCTTTTTTTCCTATGCATACATCCTATGATAAAGCTTAATTTACAAATTAGGCACAGTGTGAGTAATAAAAACTAATAACGAAATAGAACAACCATAATATACTAAATGAAAGTTATTTAAAATTTGTTAATTGTGGATAAAGGGGGACAACTGTATAAAGCTATGTACCTTAGCAAAAATGTGTGAATAAGGCTTACCTTTAAAAGAAGATGCCACTTGCTGCATACATAATATTCATTTTAATTTGTATATAAATAGGCTTTGGAATAGCTTTCTTGAATTTTACCTATTTTCAAGTACAGAAAGCTTCTTTTATACTTTCGATAGTCTCGTGATATATTTTGATGAAAAGAGTAGCGTAGTATGATATATATTCATGCACATACATATAGCACCTGGGAGGTTTTCGATCTGTGTGGACTTTTCACTAAATCACCACCTCCATCAGGCCTCACTAGCCTCCCTCACTAGCCTCACTACTACCAACATTGATAGCCAATATATTTTGAGAATTAAATAAGTTCTAGGTTTTAAGTGAGGTAGAGACCACTAAAATGTGCAAAATACTGCCCCAATACATAACTGTTAGCACAGACCAAGAGGCTGAAACACTCAGATGATCCATCTCCCAATTGTTTTTACTATTTACTTTCCATTTTCAATTAACTCCCATATCCCACAATTCGTGGGTAGCCAATGCTTGTCTTTGTGTTCTCTTTCCCTTTACATTATAGCTTAAAACTGTAAGAAGAGAATCTATAGATTGCTTTTGGTAGGATAGCCATTTTTACAATATTAATTTTCCCTATCCAGGAGCAGGGAAGGTGTTTCCATTTTTCAGTGTCCTCTGCTATTTCTTTCTTTAATGTTTTGAAATTTTCCTTGTAGAGATCTGAAGGGTCTTTGGTTAGATTGATTCCAAGGTATTTAATTTTCTGGTGGGCTAATCTATAGATTTAATGCAATATCCATTAAAATTCCACTGACTGACTTTACAGAAATAGAAAAAATGATCCAAAAATTCATATGGAACCACAAAAGACCACGTATAGCCAAAACACTCTTAAGCTGCAAAACGAATGCAGGTGGAATCACAATTCCTGACTTTAAGCTATACCACAGAGCAGTGGTTGCAAAAACAGCTTGGTACTGGCACAAAAATAGGCCCGAAGACATCTGGAACAGAATAGAAGACCCAGAAATACCTCAACACACCTACAGACACCTGATTTTCGACAAAGGAGCAAAGCAAGTAAACTGGAAAAAGGACAAATGGTGCTGGGAAACATGGTCATCCACATGCAGAAAAATGAAAGCTGACCCCCATCTCTCAATATACACGAGAGTTAACTCAAAATGGGTAAAAGATCTCAACATAAAATCAGAAACCTTAAAACTTGTAGAAGGCAAGATAGGCAACACACTCCATCATATAGGTTTAGGAAAGTATTTCCTTAATAGGACTCCACTTGCTCAAGAAATTGCAACAAGAATAGATAAATGGGATTACATGAAATTAAAAAGCTTCTGCACAGCAAAAGAAACAATTAACAGAGTCAAGGAAACCCCCACAGAATGGGAAAAAATCTTCGCATTTTATACATCAGACAAAGGTCTAATTACTAGAATTTATAAAGAACTCAAGAAAAAAACTCCCCAAAAA
>VMDO01034407.1:0-17016 GCA_007922755.1 Pedetes capensis | reverse complement strand
TTCTTTTGGCAGTCCATGGTATATTCAATAGACGTCTCCAGCACCACAATTCAAAAGCATCAATTCTTTTTCTGTCTCTCTTGTTCAATGTTCAGCTTTCACAACCATATGATGCCACTGAAAATACCATGGCATGAGTCAGACGCACCTTCGTCTTCAATGTGACATCTTTGCTTTTCAATACTCTAAAGAGATCTTTGCCACAGCTTTTCCTAAAGCAATGCGTCTTTTGATTTCTTGAATACTGCTTCCACGGGTGTTGATTATAGAGCCAAGCAAAGTAAAATCTTGGACAACCTCAATCTTTTCTCCATTTATTGTGCAGTTGAGTGCTGACCCAGTAGTAAGGATTTTGTTTGGTTGATATTTAGTCATAACGCATATTGAAGGCTATGATCTTTGATCTTCATCAGTAAATGTTTTAAATCTTTTTCACTTTCAGCAAGCAGAGTTGTTTCATCTGCATAACGAAGGTTGTTAATGAGTCTTTCTCCAATCTTGATGCCACGTTCTTCCTCATAAAGTCCAGCTTCTTGGATTATTTGCTCAGTGTATAAATTGAAGAGATAGGGTGAAAGTATACAGCCCTGACGCACACCTTGCTCAACTTTAAACCACTCCGTGTTTCCTTGTTCTATTCAAACAACTGCCCCCTGGTTCATGTACAGATTTCTCATGAGCATAATCAGGTGTTCTGGTATTCCCATTTTCCGAAGTGTTATCCATAATTTGTTGTGATCCACACAATCAAATGCTTTTGCGTAGTCAATAAAACATAGATAGACATCACTTTGATATTCTCTGCTTTCAGCTAATATCCACCTGACATCAGCAATGATGTCCCTGGTTCCCTGCCCTCTTCTGAATCCTGCTTGATTTTCTGGTAATTCCCTTTCTGTATAGTGCTGCAGTCACTTCTGAATGATCGTTAGTAGAATTTTGCTGGTGTGTGATATTAATAATATTGGCCGATAGTTTGCACATTCAGTTGGATCCCCTTTTTTGGGAATAGGCACAAATATGGATCTCTTCCAGTCAGTTGGACAAGTAGCTGTTTTCCAAACCTGTTGGCACAAACATGTTAACACCTCCAGTGCTGCATCTGTTTGTTGAAATATCTCTATTGGTATCCCATCAATTCCTAGAGCCTTGTGTTTTGCCAGTTCTTTCAAGGCAGCTTCCACTTCATCCTTCAACACCATTGGTTCCTCTTCATATGCAACCTCTTGGAATGGTTGGTCATCTACCAATTCTTTCTTGTACACTGACTCTGTGTATTCTTCTCATCTTCTTTTGATGTTTCCTGCATCATTTAATATTTTCCCTGTAGAATCTTTCACTATTGCCACACAAGGCTTGAATTTTTTTCTTCACTTCTTTAAGCTTGAGAAACACAGAGCGTGTTCTTCCCTTTTGGTTTTCTGCCTCCAGCTCCTTGCACATGTCATTATAATATTTGTTTTGTATTCTCGAGCTGCCTACTGAAATCTTCTGTTTGGTTCCTTAACTTCATCATGTCTTCCTTTTGCTTTAGCTGCTTGATGTTCGAGGGCATGGTCCAGTATCTTTTTTGACATGTAATTTGATCTTTTCTTTTTTTCTTGTCTTTTAAAGAACTTTTTGCTTCCTTCTTGAATGATATCTTTTATGTCATGTCACAACTCTTCAGGTCTCCTATCATTTGTGTCTAATGCAGTAAACCTATTTTTGAGGTGGTCTCTGAACTCAGGTGGGAGTTCGTACCATGGCTCTCGTATACTTGTTCTAATTTTCTTCAGCTTCAGTCTGAACTTGCATATGAGAAGTTGATGGTCTGATCCACAGTCAGCACCTGGTCTTGTTTGACATGTTGTACAGAACTTTTCCATCGTCTCTTTCCACATATGTAGTCAATTTGATTCCTGTATGTTCCATCTGGTGAAGTCCATGTGTATAGTCTCCGTTTATGATGTTGAAAACATGTATTTGCAATGAAAAGGTCATTGGTCTGACAAAATTCTGTCATGCCATCTCCAGCTTCGTTTCTCTCACCAAGACCATATTTTCCAACTACTGAGCCTTCTTGGTTGTTTCCAACCTTTGCATTCCAGTCACCAGTGATTATCAGTATGTCTTGATTGCATGTTTGATCTATTTCAGATTGCAGAAGCTGATAGAAGTCTTCCCTTTCTTCTTTTGTGGCCTTAGTGGTGGGTGCATAAATTTGAATGATAGTCATATTAACTGCCCTTTCTTGTAGGTGTATGGATATTATTCTATCACTGATAATACTGTATTTCATGACAGATCTTGAAATATCTTTTTTGTTGATGAATGCAAGCCCATTTCTCTTATCATTCCCAGTATAGTAGACCATATGATTGTCTGAGTCAAATGGCCTATGCCAGTCCATTTTAGCTCACTGATCCCTAGAATGTCAATGTTTATGCACTCCCTTTCTCTTTTAACAATTTCTAATTTGCCTAGGTTCATACTACGTACATTCCATATTCCAGTTATTAATGGATGTTTGCAGTTGTTTCTCCTCATTTTGAGTCATGCCACATCAGTAAGTTGAGGACCCTGGGCCTATACTCCATTTCCGTCATCATGGCAGACTCTACTTGGAGGAGGCAACTTTTCTCCAGTACTCTTTTGAGTGCCATCCAACCTGGGGGCCTCATTTTCTAGCACTATATGTGACAGTGTCTCATTGCTATCCATAGGGTTTTCAATGGCTAGTTGTTTTGGGAGTGGCTCGCCAGGTCCTACTCCCTAGTCTGTCTTAGTCTGGAAGCTCAGCTGAAAACCTGTCCACCATGGGTAACCTTGCTCATGTCTGAGGTTACAGTGGCAGAGCTCTCAGCCTCATCGCAACACACAAGCCCCTGCAGCAAACTGACAGATGTGTGGGGGGGAATATTTGTACCTCCCACACATTCCAAACACCTAAGGTGGTGCTATCAGGAAAGGAGGATAGGGACCTTATGACTTGAGATACCTCATGTTAGGAAACCACTAAAAGATCTATCTAGAGTCAGAAAAGCAGGACTTCACCAGACACTGAATTTGTTATGACTTGTTCTTGGATTTCCCAGCCTCCAGAAATGTGAGAAGTAACTTTTATTTTATACTAGCTTCCTAATTTATGGTTTTTATCATAGTATCCTGAATAGATAAAGACAAAAATGCATACACTGGGAAAAATATTCACAATAAGTGTATCTGAGAAAGATTGGTGTTATAATTCAAAAACAACCAATCATTGGAAGAAAAAGCAAATCAATGCAGTAAGAAATTGCATAAAATTTTGAACAGACATTTTCACAAAAAACAATATGTGGGTGACAAGCAAGCATTAAAAAGCTGCTTTGCACCATTAGTAATTATAAACAGCCAAATTAAAATTGCAATTAGGTACAAATTCCAACCTAATTAAAAAGACATAACATACTGGGTGTCACGGCATACACCTATAATCCTAGTGACTGTAGAGATAGAGGCAGGGGAATTGCAATTTGTAGCCAGAGGTAGCCTGCTTAACTTACAGAGAGCCAGTCTAAAATTAAAATGTAAAAAAATGAGCTGAGAATGCAGCTCAGTGGTAGAGTGCTTACAAAGCATGTGTGAGGCTCTGGGTTCAAACAACTAGTAGAAAGAAGAAAGAAAATGATGAAAGAAAGAAAAGAAAGAAAGAGAGAGAGAAAGGGAATGAGAGTGAGACAGAAAGTGAGAGAAGAAAGAACAGAAAGAGAAAGAAAGAAAGAAGAACAAAGAAAAGAAGAAAAGAAAAGTAAAAAGAAAAGCACTTAAATAACAGATATTGAAGAGATGGAATAACTTTAAACACTTAAGACATTGTAAGTGGGAATTGAAATAATAGAAATTACTTTGGAAATGTATTTGGCAGTTTCTTGTAAATGTAAACATTCATTATATACTGCTTAATAAATTCATGTTTTTCTTTTTGAAGTACTGGGGGATCTAATATGAGCAGAGGGCCTCACTCATATTAGACAAGAATCTACAACTCCCTTTTAAAAAATTTTGTTACAGAGTTTCGCCAAGTTGGGCAGGCTGCCTCTGGCCTCAAAATAATGATCCTCCTGCTGTAGTAGCCTCTTGAATCACAGGATTACAGATTTGCACCATGATGCTTGCTCAAGTTTACTTTTAAGTATTTACCCAAGCAACATGAAAAAATTTGTCCATTAAAAAGACTTGTAAGTGAGAACTCACAGTAGCTTTATTCAGAAAAGTTAGAAACTGAAAACAACTCAAATATTTATTAGCAAGTAAAATGATAAATGTTCATAAATTCATATAATGAAATTAGGTAAATAATAAAAAGAAACTATTTATTTGGCAACAACATGGATGAATATCAAAAATACTGTGTTGTACAGAATAAGCCAAGTGCAAAAAAGTTAATGCTATATGATTCCATTCAAAATGATAGAAGAGCAAAACAATCTTTAATAATAGAAGCAAATCATTAATTTCCAGCATTTGAGATAAGAAGACTGGCTGTAAAGATACACTTAAAAACTTCTTGAAAGTAGGAATGCTTTACTGGTATATATTTATTTATTTTATATATTAATTCTAACTCATTAATTGCACACTGAAAATGAATACATTTCTCTAAAAAGATCATGGACGTCAAGTATGATCTGTGGTCTAGTTAACTGTATGGAGTCAATTAATGTCCTGGCTATATAGCTATTTCAGACATCACTACTGTGGAATGTTGAGGGATGAGCATAGAGGATCTGTGTTCCATTTTGCAACTTTTTGTGTTTGTAGTTATTTCAGTAAGAAAAGTTTTAAGGAATAAAATAGTATTGTTCAGACACACACACTCAAAAAGGAAACAATTTATTTCTATAAATTAAACATCAGTAAAGTCACTTAAAAAATATAGTGACCAAAATGCACATAGTAAAATTAAACAGAAAATATAAACTAAAATATTATTGAACCATTTTAAGCATCATTTTTATTTTATTTTATCTTATTTTATTTTATTATTTTTTGTAGTATTGAGGGTTGAACTCAGGGCCCCGCACTTGCATGTTTTGCAAGTGCTGTACCACTGAGCTGCACCCCAGTCCATTTTTTTTTTTTTTACTTTTTGGGACAGGGTCTTACTAAATTATGCAGTCTGTCTTTGGTCTCCAACTTGCAATCCTCCTGGCTCTGCCTCCTGATTGTCTGGGATTACCGACATGGGCCACCTCACCCAGCAAGCATCATTATTTTAGAAATAATCACAATAGAAACAGTGTCCAAAAAACACTGAAAGACATATTCACAGACTGCAAAAAGAGAGGAAAAAAAAAGAAGTGTAGAAGGAAGAATAGAAATATTTATACGAATAGATATTTTCCAAGTAAACAACCACTAAATATGTTACATAGAAATAAAGTCTGATTATAAAGAAAAATGGTAATGATCTGATGGTGTTTGCAAGAAATGATGTTTTTAGTGAGTAATAATGTAATTTAGGACAAACTTGAAAGAATTTTCTCCTGGTACATCATCCCAAACTATCTTTTCAATAAAGAAGACATATAACCTTAATTGTGAGATGACCATGTGAAAAGCACATGTTAATTTTCATATGAAACAAACTTCATAAAATATTTTATTACTACTATTTTGACTACAACAACACCTTTCAGATACTTGCCCAGCTTGGAAAACTAATTCAAATTAATGTCAGTGCAGCAGGCTAAATAAAAAATGTTGCCATTATCACATTGAGGATAATAGTTCTTTTTCTTTACTATCATCAGGTAAAATATTAGGGAAATAAAATGCACCTGCTGGTATTTTTAACATCTCCAAATTTTCTCAGAGGCTGGGATTTAGCTCAATTGGTAGAGCACTGTGCTGCAGTCTCTGAGGTCCCGAGTTCAATTCCCAGCACAGCAAAAATGAGAGAAGGACCTGTCAATCCACTCCCAAGGCAATCCTGAAACAGCCATTGAAAACCTTATAAGGGTCGCTATGAGTCGGATACCAACTCAATGGCACCTAACAACAACAACAACAACAAATTTTCTCTCTCTGTGTGTGTGTGTGTGTGTGTGTGTCTGTGTGTGTGTGTGTGTGTGAATACTTACTGGTACAAGATTTCCCTATTATTTTCTTGCTACAATTAGCCCTTGAAGGTCTGACTGGTAGACAAAAGCTTTGGACATAGGTTTGACTGCCTTGTTTACCTTCATTATATTAATTCTTATAGAGGAAGAGAGATAATAAGCCAATACATGATGCATGTGTAAGACTCGAATCCCAATTTGGAATTCTGAGCCTACCTGGAGAGTTCCCAGTGAGAGAGGGAGGCCAGAGCCGCTGCAAAAGCACAGGATTTTATCGTCCGGCGTGTTGGGGTCTACTCAGCTCCATTGAACGAGAGAGTGACAGAGACCCCGAAATGCAGAAGCGAGGGCTTTTTATACCCTTACAGAAGCTGGGTTAGCTGACTGGTACAACCTTGATTGGTCACATTGGTTGACTTTTAAACTAATTGGTTAAATCAAATAGCAAGGGCTGACGATAACAAGAAGGGAAGCGGCAGCTTAAGATAGCTAGGGACTTCCCAAGTTGGGAGGGGTGGGGTCTCTCTCTGAGGCAGTGGAAAATTTGCTTAGCCTGATCTATAAAATGGCTTTTCTATGGTTAAGCTGGGTCCTTCACATGCTGTTATGAAAGATGATACTATATGTTTCAGACAAAAGTAATTTTGGGTATGTAAATATGAAATCTCAAAGGAGAAGTCAATAAAACCTCAGTGAAAAGCTCAAAAAATGTCAGAAAGGAGATCAAGAGATAATCAAGAACCAGATTATGTAGGATTCTTTTAGGTCACTGTGGAGTCATTGGCATTTATTTGAATGAGATAGGAAAACAAATGGAGGTATTAAAATAGAGGAGAGAGTTAATTTTAATGAGTCTTTCTCTGAATATTGTGCTGAGAATACATTTCAGTGAGAAAAAGGTGCCAATACAGAAACCCAAATGGACATGGCTACAGAGTTCTAGGAAGAAACTATAACAGTTTGGTATGGGGAGAAAGTAGTAGAAAGGATGGGAAATGATCAGATCAGATTGTGCATGTAAAGGTAAAGCCACAGGATTTTTTTGTTGTTGTTGTTTGTACTGGAAAGTTAAATCTGGGCCTCAAGCACAGTCGGCAAGTGCTATGTCAATGAGCTGTACTCCCAGCCCTTTTTTATTTTTTATTTTGAAACAAAGTCTCAATAATTTGCACAGGCTGCCTTTGACCTTAAATTTGTGATCCTCCTGCCTCGACCTCCAAATTGCTGGGATTACAGGTGTGTTTCATGGCACGTGGATTAACAGAATTTTCTTCAGAAATCAATGTAAACTGTGAGAACCAAAGGAAGCAAGCATGTCTCCAAGATTTTGGCCTAAACATGTAAAGGAAAGGCTGTCAATTGCTAAACTGGATAAGACTACAGAAGTAGAAAGATTTGGAGAGAAGATCCATTCAATTTGGCATGCCAAATAGATATGTTGTTGTTGTTGTTGTTGTTGTTGTTGTTGTTGTTGTTGTTAGGTGCTGTCAAGTGGGTATCTGACTCATCGGAACCCTATGTGCAACAGGTGAAACTCTACTGTTAGTGCTTCTCTGCAATTCATAGGGTTTTCGATGGTTGATTGTTTTTTGGGAGTGGGTTGCTGTAACCTTCTCCCAAGACTATAGAACCTGGTGTTTCCAGGAAGTCTCCCATACAAATACTAACCAGGCCTGACCCTTCTTAGCTACGGAAATCTGATGGGATCACATGCCTAATAAGTAGGTATATTAGGTACCAATTATGTCTATAAGTCTGACATTTAGGGGAAAGTTCCATTTGGAGATTTGCATTTGCAATCCATATAAATATAGATGGTACTGAAAGTATAAGACCAAATGAAGTCACTAAGGGAATAAATTGAAGAAGAAAAGAAAAACTCATAAAAAATAGAGTGGTGGGTCATTACATGATTTATTTCTGTTGGTAAGGTAAAAACGAATCATGAGATGAAACTGAGGTTTAGATAAGAAGAGTTTATCATCCTGGGAACAAAGGAAAGTGTTTCTAGCAAAAGAGAGTTTTAAAACACATGTGGGGTGCCATGACACACACCTGTAATCCCAGTGAGCCAGAAGACTGAGGCAGGAGGATCTTGAGTTTGAGGCAGAGGTAGCCTGGGCAATTTAGTGGACCCATCTCAAAACAAAAATTAAAAAAGGGGTTGGGGGTTCAGCTCAGTGGGGGAGCACTTGCCTACCATGAGAGAGGCCCTAAATTTAAACATCCAATACTGAAAAAAATAACAATGTCAAATATACAGAGAGATGAATAAGATGAACATTTAGAATTGTCTGTTATATTGAACAGTATAGGTGGAGATTATTTGTAACCTTTTCAAAATTAGTTTTGGCTGAAATAAAGGGACAAAATGATTAGGGAGAACTCTTACATGGCAGTTTTTTTTTTAATAGAGAAGTTTTAGAGTAATTTTAGGTGCATAGCAAAATTGAGCAAAAAGTACAGAGTTTCCATATACCTCCTACCCCCACACATGCATAGTCTCCTCCACCATCAACATCCTCTGCCAGAGTGGAAGATTTGTTATATTGGATTATCCTACATTAATAAGTTATTGTCACCCATGGTCCATAGTTTGCATTAGGGTTCACCTTTTGAATTGTGCATTTTATGAGTTTCAATGAATATATAATGACACAACATTACACAACATTTTAGTATCATACAGAGTAGGTGGATTACCCTAAAAATCTTCTATGCTTCACTTAGTCCTCATTACATTCCTCCTCATTCTAGGTGACTTGTGTTCATTTTATTGTCTCCACAGGAGAGAATTCAGAATATATGGGCAAGCAGACGGCAGATGTTCTCAAAACTTGAAATTTTTTTTCTTTTAATTGCACTTGTTTTCTCAAAGAAATGTAAAGCAAGGTCATCAAATAAGATTTCACATGTTGGAAGTTTTTGATATTTTCGGAGAGAAGACATGAAATTACTTAGGTAGAGTAAGAGAACAATTAACTCTGGCACAACAGTCACCCAAAGTTAAACTTATATATTGTCTTTTGTTCCATTTTATAGATATATCTTTAAAATTTGATTACCACAATTGCTTATACCTGCAAATACAAGAGATAACTCTTCCAAAGCTCTTCCATTTTCAGATAGAATATCTGAAAACATCACTTTTGTGGTTTTGATTTAAATACAAGTTATAAATACTTAACATTGAATCACAAAACTAAATTATGGGCATGGTTAATTCAATGATACCCCCAAAAAAGATGACAAAGGTAAACTGAAAATCATGAGCAAAAGGTGATTCGATGAAAAATATACAACTTCTATTCAAGTCTATGTAGCAATAGCAGAACCATGGGTTTTGTTTGTTTTAACAATCAATTTTTTTCTGCACTACTTTTTATGCATTTATATAATATTTTATTTCTAATCCATTTAGTCCATCTCTTATTAAACCCATTATGGCAATAAAATTAAATGTAAGGAATTTGTTAAAAGTTAGAATTAAATAATCATTGAGCTTTAATTAATATTAAATAATAATCAATGATGTGTTAGTACCCATAGAACTATATGCCACAATGAGAGAATGTTACTGTATATGAAATTTTAAAATTCAATCCAAATGTGAGAAGATCAAAAATGGAATATAATCCATAACAATTAAACTTATCATAATACAAATGAATAATACTGCCAGGTCCAGATCCACTCATGATGGGTAGACAGAGTCCCCACATGAGGAAGAGTATCTTTAATAAAGGCATCGGAGGGAAAGTCTGCCAAAAGGGGAAGTGTACCTCCAAAATTAAGGTCTCTTCATGGAAAGGGACTTGGAGTCTCATCTTTTCTTTTTCTTAAATTTGAATTGGTCATTGTTTTATTCATATTGTAGGTTTCTTGGAGATATTAATGAAAACAAGTATATAATCTTCTGGCTCTGTGGGCAGTGCTGATTCAGATTGGGAGTTGACAAACCTCCCTAGCAGGCTTTCACAGGGAAATTCTTGAATGACTTCTAACAACATAAACTCCTTAGTCAACACAAACAAAAGCCTTTGTACTGGCAGCTCTACAGTAAACAAATCATTCTGATAAGAAAAGCACCCATTTGTCATAACAATGGACTCAGTGGAGTAACACACAGATGACAATTAACCACCCCGAATCCATGCATAAAGTTAAGAATAGTTAATTGTTACAGGAGGTGTAGGCGCTCAGGTAGTCTTGGTTTATCTAAGTAGACACAATTTATCTCTGAGCGCATCTCCTACATTGATCACCACCTAACACTCATGTGACAATTTAATCAAGTGATTGTTGACAAAACTTTGATGTAATCCATTAATGCTACCAACTTCCTTGTCTTTTTTCTGAACTTTCATAAGATTTAATGAATTATAGTTCTGTATAAAAGGCTGGGATATCTGGAAATAAATCAGAACAAGGTCACACTGCCTCTGAGCTGCTGTGTCTGTTGCCCATTGCCAACTCTTCATCTGCCTTCTGGAACCCCTGGATCTTAGGCTGCAGCTGGTGGCAGTACAATAACTGGCTAGAAAAAAAAAGAAACTAACATAACTAACTTTGGAAAACAACATCACAACTGGATACTGGTTAAAGACAGAAATAATTGTTGTTGTTGAGTGCTACTAAGTTGGATCCTACTCGTAGAGACCGTATGTACAACAGAACAAAACACTACCCAACACTGCAAATGCACATGATTTTTTTAAATTTTATTTATTTATTTATTTATTTATTTATTTATTTATTTTGCGGTACTGGGGGTTGAACCCAAGGTCTTGAGCTTGCATGCTTTGCAAGTGCTGGACCACTGAGCTGACACCTCCAGCTCATTTTTTTAACTCTTTGATACAGGGTTTCACTAAGTTATGAAAACTGCCTCTGGTCTTGAATGCAAGATCCTCCTGCATCCGCCTCCTGAGCCACTGGGATTACAGGTGTGTGCCACCTCTCCCAGCTAACATGATCTTTTTCTGTTGGAGCCCAATGTTTCAGCCACTACCCTTCTCATTTTAAGTCATGTAACATCAGCAAAAGGATGTTCTAGGTGCTTTATTCCATGCCTGTCATTAAGGTTGACTCTAATGAAGCAACTCTTCCTCATTTGTTTCTTGAATGCCTTCCAGGCTGGGAGGGCTTATTTTTTGGCATCCTATTTTATAGTGCTTCTCTGCTACTCATAGGGTTGTTGATGGCTAATTGTTTCAAAGGAGGACCTCTGGGTCCCTCTTCTTCATCTGTCTTAGTCTGGAAGCTGAGTTGAAACCTGTCCACCAAGGGTGGTCCTGCTGGTATGTGAAATACCAGTGGCATAGCTTTCAGCATCAGAACAACATGCAAGTCCCTACAGCACAAATTGACAAAGACAGGGTAGGAAGGAATAATGGCACACAGATATTCCCTATTTGGGTTTCTTAGTGGGCTTGTGTTAGCTGATATGATATTACTTTATTTATATACTTCTTGTTATAAGATGCCATTGAATTGAGTCCAACTCTTAGTGACCTTCATAGGGTTTTCAATGGCTGACTGCTTCAGGAATGGATTTCTACATCCTCTGTTTTTTGCAGTGCTGGGGATGGAAATCAGGTCCTCAGAAAGTGCAGTGTGGGACTCAATCAAATGACATAAACTGCAGGCCAGTTATATAATAACTCTACAGAACACAATTGGAACCACAAGTGTCAGTATGAATCACCGTTTTAAAAATATGTGTATAGATATATGATAGTTACATAGATACATAAATAGCATAGATGTATGAGAGAACAGAGGAATTGTGAATGTTTGAGTGTGTATGTGTACGTGTGTATGTAATCTCTTACCGCTGTCCTATTAAAGGTCATAGAATAATTGACTCCTGAGTAAGAACGTATATGCCTAAAACTTTGATCTTAGTTTCTAAAGATCATCTTCCCATAAAAGGATCTAAGTTTCTTGAAGGAATGGATGACTTCAGAGCTGGAATAAGGAAATAAATATTTGCCCAAAGCACATTATAGTGCCACAAAGTAAGGAAGAGCTCTATAAAGTGTAGGAACATATCAAAAGGGCAAATGAGTCAACCCGAAAGAGATCTTAATTGCAAAGTTGGAACAGCACAGCAGTAAAATTCAATAATGATAGCATTAGATTATAACCTCTAGAATAAAACAAACATGCATGACATAAATAAATAATTGAATAAATAAATAAATAAAGGAGAGCAGACAAAGTTTCCTTACAGAAGAATTCTAATTAAAAAGTACAGAACAAGACAAAGAGAAAATCACCATTAGAATAACATAATAGTAGTGGCTTCACATAGGATCTATCAATGTATGTTCAAAGTAGAAGGTGAAAGTTTGAGGAAAACCAGGATACTTTTACATAGTCTGATGTCTCCTCCAAGATATTTACTAATTATGAAGTGAAAATAGTAATTTTACAGCAGAAAATCTGGCTGTCACTGTTTTATTCAAGTGGTCAAGGACAATATTACCAGTAACAAGATATATCAATATCATCTATTCTTCATATGATGCACAATGCCACCTTTGTGAAATTCTTGCTAAAAAGTTCTAACTTCAATATAATCATGAGAAAATGTCAAATAAGTCTAAGTTGGAGAGACATTCTATAAGATCATAGTATTCTTCAAAAATGTTAGGGTAATGTAGCAAAGTAAGACATTAGAAATCTGTTTGGAGGAAACTAAGGGGAAACAAGAATCAAACAAAATATGGGATTCTTGATTGGCTTCTGGTATAGCAAAAGAACATCAACTGAAAAACTGGTTAATTCAAGTAAGAGCTATTATTTAGATAAAAACTAATAAAATGAAAATGGAATCTTCATTTGCTTTTTGGTAAATGCTCAATGAGCTATTTCTTCTGTTTGACTCCAAGTCCTAGAAGAGCAAGTTCTGTGCATCTAGGAGTGGGTCATAATGAACTTATGAAAAGATTGAAGTAAAAATGAATTTAATCTATGATGCTATATTATGATGACCTTTTAGGAATTTTAATTTCTCTACTGTGAGTTTCTTGAAGGCAAATATCTGTCATATTAAAACTAGAGCTTGGACACAAAGACTTTTTTGCTAATTGTATGATTTTTGTATGTGAATTTTGCTGAAAATTTTTAAATAGAACCAATTCCTATGGTATAATTGTTCATTATTAAAGCTTTCTTGAAAGTTGGACTCACAGAATTGAGAGCATAATAGTGGTTTTCAGGGGCTGGAAATTGGGGAAAGCGAAAGGGAGAAAGGTCCTATGGGTTGTAGCTGTCAGGTGCAGTGGAGTAGTGGACTCTGTAGTGACTCTATGCACAATAGATGCAACACTCCAGGACCCTGTGGAATCCCTGGATCAGTGAGTACAGTGCTATACTGTTTGACAGAAGGAATAAATTCTGTCCTTCAGTAGCACAGCAGGATGAATATAATTAACAGCAATGTATTATAAATTTCATAATTGTTAGAAAAGAAGAATTTGAATGTACTAATTCTAATGAGGGGCTGAGATTTAGCTCAGTTGGTAGAGCGCCACTCTGCAGTCTCTGAGGTCCCAAGTTCGATTCCCAGCACTGCAAACATGGGAGAAGGATGTGGCAACCCACTCCCAAGGCAATACCGAAAACAATCTGCCATTGAAAACCCTATGAGGGTCTCTATGAGTCGGATATGACTCCATAGCACGTAACAACAACAATAACAATTATAACGAAATAATGTTTAAGGTCATAGGTATGTTAATTACCCTAAGTTGCTCACTTCCCAATAGATCAGAATCTCACACTGTATCTCATGTTGTTATTGTTGTTAGGTGCCATTGAGTCAATGTCTGACTCATAGTGACCCTACATATGATAGGTGAAACACTATAGTCAATGCTTCTCTGCTATTCATAGGGTTTTTTGATTGTGTTTTGGGAGTAGGTTACTAGGTCCGTCTCCCAAGTTTACAGCACCTCGTATTCTGAGGTGGTCTCCCATCCAAGTACTAACGAGGCCCGACCCTGCTTAGCTTCTGAGATCTAACAGGATCAAACATCACAGTGGTATAGCTGCAGTTTTATAAGTCATGAACAGGTAAAAATATTATGTCAATCAAAAAATAATAAATATTTTAAAAATTCTTGGAATTGTGATTACATAAGTTCTGAGTACAAACATATTATGTGTATTAACTAACCTAAATAGTTTATGCCTGCAGCAGTAGCACTGTTCTGTCAGTGCATCCGATCCTGTCAGATCTCAGAAGCTAAGCAGGGCCGGGCCTGGTTAGTACTTTGATGGGAGACCGCCTGGCAACACCAGATACTGTAGGCTTGGGAGAAAGACTCAGCAGCCCACTCCCAAAAATCAGTCTGCCATTGAAAACCCTATGAATAGCAGAGAATCACTGACAATAGTGTTTCGCCTGTTGTAGGTAGGGCCGCTATTTGTTGGACACCGATTCAATGCCACCTAACAAAAATAACAACGTAGTTTATATTCAGGGTGTGTGCCTCATCTTTAGTTTTATGGCTTTGGACAAATGAACAATGTCATGAATCCACCATTACAGTATTATACACAATGCTATCACTGCTCTAACAAGCATATGTATTCCTCCTATTCGTTATCCTTGCCGAACTTTAGGTAATCACTGATTTTTTTACTTACTATCTATAGTTTTGACTTTTCCAGAACGGCATAGAGTTGGAATAATACAGTGTTCTTAGGCTTTTGAGACTGACTTCTTTCATATAGTGAGGTGCATTTAAGGTAACTCTATGTCTGTTCATGGATTGGCAGATTCTTTCTGTTTTGCACTGAGTAATATTTTGTTGTATCCCAATTTGTTTATCCTTTCATCATGAAAGTATAGTTTGATTTCATTTATATTTTGGAAGGTATAAATAGAACTGTTATGAACACTTATACTCAGGTTTTATTTGGACCCAAGTTTTTAATTCATTTGTGGAAATACCAAGAAGCACAATTGCTATATTTTATGGCTAAGAGTATATATTTGGTTTTGTAGGAAATTGCCAAACTGATTTCTGAATTAGCTGCACTATTTTATATTCCTAACAGCAAAACATGAAACTCTTTGTAGCTTCACATCCTCCTCATTTCAGTGTTCCTATTAAGAGACATTAAATTTTTCCTTTTATAAACTTCAATCTTTATCTTTTTCCTATATAAATGAAAGAATAATCAAACTGAAGTCTATTTTCAAGAATGCAAATACAGTTTTGTTTCTTTTCTATTAGCATAATTTATATACCTCAATGTATCTTGGGAAACATGATATTAAAATTTTGTTTTGGCTGCTTTTGTTTTCTGTAACAACTTATGAGTAAATATGTAAGTATTAAAGCCAATTATCAAATTGATTTTACTGTCAGGTGCTAATACTTTTGTAATAATTCCCAGCCAGTCTCAAATGTTATACAAGATATCTTTTAGAAAAAAAAGAAAACAGAATTCTTGTTTATTACTTCATAGTTAAGATTTACTATTTATATCAATCATACTGAGTGAGAAAAGAATATTGTGAACAACTTTAGTAAATCTCTCTTTGTGTTATCATTTTATTGTTTGGTTGGTTGTTGGGTGCTGTCAACTTGGGTCCAACTCATAGCAACCCTATATACAACAGAATCAAATACCTCCAGACACTGTGCCATGCTCAGTACTGCATCAGTACTTCCCTGCTATTCATAGGATTTTCAGTGGATGATTGTTTTGGGGATTTATTTCAGGAATGGGCTGCTAAGGACTTCTCCTGTGTTTGTAGTAATGTGGTTTGAACCCAGGGCCTCAGAGAGTGCAGAGCAGCACTCTATCGACTGGGCTAAATCCCAGCTCCTGTAATTTTATTAATAAAAGTTATAGGCCATTTTTATTAATTAATGACATTATTTCATCTTTCTTTTTTTTCTGTGCTAGAAATTGATTTTAAAAATGCCAGCTAGAGGTTAGGATAGAGGAAAGGATGAGTTAGCAGAGCACAGAGGATTTTAGGGCAATGAAACTACTCTGTGATCCTGTGCTGTTGGACACATACCATTACACATTTTTCTAAATCCATAGAATATATAATGCCAACGGTGAAACACAATGCGAACTATGAACTTTGGGCCACAATGAGGTGTCAGTGTATGTCAGTAATTGTAGCAATGTACCACTCTAGTGGGGTGGTGATAATGGAGGAAGGTATGTATGTGTGGAGACTGGAACTATGTGGGAACTCTGTACCTTCTGCTCAATTTTTCTGTGAACCTAAAACTTCTTTTAAAAATAATATTTATTTAGAATATCAACTTCCATTTAAAGAATTCAAAGCCAACCAGTAATCTAGTATAATAAAATCTTTGCAAAACATATATTTACTAAAGAAATGATATTGAATATATAGAAGCAATTCTTCAATATGACAACTAGAAAATGAACCACTTAGTTAAAAATGGGCAAAAACCTTGCCTCACCAAAATATATAAAGACTATAAATAATTGTATAAAAATATGCCCAACCTCATATGTCATTTAGGAATTGCAAATTGAAATAGGAAGATACTAGTACACACTTACTAAAAGAGCTAAAACTGAAAACACTGACATGTTTTTAGCCTAACCTCATTTTGATGGGAAATTTCTATATTACTTTAGTTTTTGAGGGAGAGGTAACAACATCATAATTTGTTAAACCTATGTTGTTGTTGTTGTTAGGTGCCTTCGAGTCGGTATCCGACTCATAGCGACCCTCTGTACAACAGGGGAAACACTATTGTCAGTGCTTCTCTGCTGTTCATAGGGTTTTCAATGGCAGATTGAGTTTTGGGAGGGGGTTGCCAGGTCCTTCTCCCAAGCCTACAGCTTCTGGTGTTCCCAGGCGGTCTCCCATCCAGGTACTAACCAGGCCCAACCCTGCTTAGCTTCCGAGATCTGA
>VMDO01034406.1:0-17015 GCA_007922755.1 Pedetes capensis | reverse complement strand
TTAGGGAAATGGTCTCTTCTTCCTCCCTCCTCCTCCTCCTCTTCCTCCTTTCTCCTCCTTCTTCCTCTCTCTCTCTCTCTCCCTCTCTCTCTCTCTCTCTCTCTCTCTCTCTCTCTCTCTCTCTCTTTCTCTCACTTTCAACTTGAACATCCTAAGAAGGTGTCTCTCTAAGTAACATTTACTTGGATATACATTTCAGTGGCATACATTCTTCTGTCTTCCCCAATTAAAAAGATAAAATGAAAGCAAAAGATGTAGGCAAGCCAAAAGTCCATGACGCTGAGAAGTTTTCTCTTTCTTTTCTTTTCTTTTTTAAAGAATATCCTTTGAAATTTATTCATTCTCATTCTGACAAGCAAAAGTGAGATGCCATGGGCTGCATATTCAGTGTTTACACACATGTTGTCTTGAGACACAATGTTACACCTGGCATAATATGTAGTGTAGTTGTGGGGAACTAAGTGCTTACAAAGCTCCAGATGTATAACAACATATCTTATAGTGTTTCATTAAATGATAGTACCCCTGGATATATTCAAATAGAAGGAGAGAGAGAGAGAAAAGGGCATTGCCAAGAAAACTTAACACTATACCACATACTTCTCTTGGAGATTTATAATGCACTATCAAGTATTAAGAACAATTTTGAAGACCATACTTTTGTTTTAAGCCAATTTTCCCCAAAGTCAAGACCGAAAATTACCCCAATATAGTCCACATTCTTTTTTTCCACTGTCAATTATTAATTTTAATACAATTATACATTCATGCTGTGGTAGCAACAACTTGCACATTTATAGGATTCTTCTCAGTTGACTCTCATTATGAAGGCAATCAAAAAAGACACACTGAAATTTATATTAACAGTTTTAAACAAATGTGGAGAAAGGACCACACTGAAGTATTAAGCAAAACACCTGTATATGGATTAACTTGAATATATTTTTCATTCCAAGAATATTTTTATTCTTCATTACTGTGTCACTTTGATGTGATAGCAGTTCTAGGTGCCCAATGAGTTCTTAGTATCCATTCAGTGTATAACAAAATTGAGCTTCCACATGACTAGATAGCTGAAGAACTCAGATTTTAATAAATACCTTAGATTTTTAAAATTAATTCTTCTATTAAAAGTCCTATCTTCCCATTTCAGTTGATCCTGTGGAAACAAAAACATTTTCTTCTTCCCTCTTTTGACCATTTAGTTATTCAGCTATTTTACATTAGATACAGGTAAATTTAACCAAGAGTTATAAACAAAATGAAAAAAGCCATCCAATCATAATGCTTAATGGCAAATATGTGAACTGTTAGAAGCAAGGTGACTTGTTTGTATAATGGGAAATTTTTGTCTCAGAGTTGTTGTTGTTGTTAGGTGCCGTCAAGTCGTGTCCAACTCATAGTGACCCTTATAGGGTTTTCAATGGCTGATTGTTTTCCGGATGGCCTCGGGAGTGGGTTGCCACATCCTTCTCCCATTTTTGTGGTGCTGGGAATCGGAACTCGGGACTTCAGAGACTGCAGAGCAGCGCTCTATCAACTGAGCTAAATCCCAGCCCTTGTCTCAAAGAGCAGATATTTAAAGGAAGTAGAGCAATATAAAACTACTTTGTCAATAAAAATTTACAGATACTTTTCTACAGTTTATAGGATTAAATGTTCATTTTCAAGCATCTTTTCTTTAAGAATCACTTCTCATGAATCTCTGAATTTAGAATAGAGTCACTAAAATATAATTATAGAGTCACTAAAATATAATTCTGGGAAGAAACCAAGAAATTGAAATTTTCTATGTTGTTGTTGATGTTAGGTACCATCAAGTTGGCATTCCACTCATAGTGACCCTCCGTACACCAGGTAAAACACTATTGTCATACTTCTCTGCTATCCATAGGGTTTTCAGTGGCTGGTTATTTTTTGGGAGTGGGCTGCCAGATCCTAATTATTAATAAAGTATAAAAAAAAGTGACTGCCCACTTTTTACAGACACACGTTTCAATGTTGATTTAAATTCATTAACTCTTGATGTCTCAAAATGTATTTATCTGTCAAGAAAAATGAGCAGAAGGAAATTTCACTCAAATTATGTAACAATGTTAAGCAAACTCACTTTTTGAGCCAAAATTAAATCATTTGTGTCTTCAAACTTTCTCTTGCAACTTTTCTTATAGCAATATAATTTTGCATCTTAGCCAAAGAGAACTATTTTCTTTTGGCAGACAAAAATCTTGCTTCTGAAGAAGTACTAACTTTGGTCTGTGGAATCTGTTTTTTGAGTACAGCACTAATAAATAGAGCATTATATATTTATTTTAACTAAATTGATCTCTTTCAAAAGACTGATGCAATGAAAATGTGAAATATGCTCTATAGTATATTTTTATCCAGTACACATATATTCGGACCAATTTTCAAACATCAACTAGTTTCTGGTTAAGATTCAAGAAACCCCAAAATAATCAGCTAAAAACTGTCAGTTAAAAATTAAGCCACAGTGCTTAAGTATGTTTTTTTTAAAAACTTTATTTTATTGCATGTTCTTAGACATATGGAAATAAATATTTTGACTCTTCAGGAAAAAAAAAACACTTGGTAGCACATTAAGAATAAATCCACGAGTTGACAAAACACTAGAGGCAGGATACAATTATTCCAAAATGATGGAAAACATCAGGGTGCCTTTATTTAGTCTAAAAAGAAATGTAGTGCTTCCACTCAAGTTTTGAGTGCCAATATAGCTAATTACTGTTATGTCACCAAAATTAGTTTAAAATATTACTCAGAAAATCAACTATTTCCAACAATTTTAGTTACCCTTTAAAAGGATAGTCCACATTCTTCAAAACAAATTTTGAGTATCATCGATTAAATGCATCAGGAGAAAAATTCTAATCATATTGAAAGCATTTGGCACTCATTTCAAGATAATAAATTGTTTGTATCTTTACCTAATTAGCTCACTGTCATGGCTTCCTATGACACTTGCCACCACTTTAAATTGTGAGTTTCAAGTTCAACCCAAAAGGTTTTATTGGTCTTCCCACATGTCTTTTTCCTCCAAAGAACTAAAAGATTCAACCACCCCCATATGTCTTCTCCAAAAAAACATTCTTACTCAAGAATAAAATACCAAGAAGGATCCCACTAAAGTTGAACCATGTATTAAGCCAATTATTCACGAACTTCCTAAAAATGGAAACACTACATCAAAATTTTCTGAAACATGCTACTTCACTTTATTCTTCAACCTGAACTCACTCCTCAGTTCCTTTCTCATTCACTTGACCCCATGCTACAAGTCACATCTCTCCTCTGTGAATACTCAGTTTATAAATTGAGGTTTGATATTAAGATGTTTGAGGACTATTACACAAACACACAGATTAAGGCAGGATCCTTTACCTCATTGAGCTGAAAACTTACAGATGAAGAAAATGCATATGCAAATAATTGGATGGAGTAATAAACACCACATTAAGGGTTTATAGGAAGCTCTTTGTGAGCACAGTGGAGGGCGACTCCATGCACTGGATTGAATGTTTCTTTCTTCAGATTTCATATTTTGGAATGCTGACCCTCAATGTAATTTTATTTGAAGATGAAGCATTTTAGCTTACAAAGATGGAGTCTTCATGAATGGGATAATTATCTTCATAAAAAAGACCCCAGAGAGCCCTTTTGCATCTTTCCATCTGTGAAGAGCCAATGAGAAATCACCTCACAGTCTACAACCCGGAAGAGCACCCTCAGCAAACCCAAGCATGCTGGCACCCCAATCTGAGACTACCAGCCCCTAAAGCTGAGAAATAAATTCTGGCTATGTATAAGCCTCCCAATCTGTGATACTTCGTTACAGCACCTTGAAATGACTATGACAGTTGATCTCAGGGAATGCTGCAAGGTTCACAGATAAGGGAAAGTTTGAGGTGGATCTTGAAGAGTAAGAGTTTGCCAAACAGCTAATACTATACAGGAAATAGCCCAGGTAATGAGAATTGTGTATTTCACACAGAGTCATAAAACATGATTTTATATTTGTGGTTTTCTGTGTGGATGGGACAGACAGTACATATTACAATTGACAAGAAAGATGGTGTGGGGGTAGCAGATGAAGACATTTCTGTGCCAAGCTAAGAGATCTAGACTTTTCCCTTGACAAAGGTAAGAACCTTAGCAAAAAGTTCACCAGAGAACTGACATGATGAGGTGCTAGATTTCTTCTTTAAACTATTCATTAGGGGTGAATAGAGTTTTTCCCCTTGTTTGTCTTTTTTGTATCATGAGTCAGACTCATTGACTCTGCTTCTCTTTCATATTCTCATATATGCACAGGAGAAAAAGAAAGAAAACCAAGTTGCTTACTCATGTTTCAAGAAAGAGAATTGCTCTTGATTAAAGCCTGTTTGCCCTTCAAGCCACACAGCTTTCTCAACGCTTTTATTGTAAGAGCTATTAGTAAGGCACAGCTTCATCTATATACAGCTTTACCTTCTTAACCCAAACTCTGCTGCTAGGTAGAGGCTGGAGCTCCTCATCCCCTGTGATGAAACAGTCTCAAAAACATCAGAAAGATACAAAGTCTCCATTGGGCATGAGATGTTTCCAATAGATGTGGGCCAAAATACAGACCATGTTTGTGACACAGAGACATAGCAGGCTAACAGTTTGAAAGCATACTGCTTTTTCTTCTTTTCTAGCCAAGGCTGAACCTTTAGCACCTTATATAGTCCCTGGGCAATTAGATGACATTGAGCAAAATTTGATAATAGATTAAGAAAAACTGAAAGGTAGAATCTTCTTATTATTGTAGAGAAAACACTCTAAAACTCCTAAATACAGCCTAAGGGATATAGAAGGGAGAAGTGGAAGAGCCAACACAAGTGGAGCTGGTATTCTTAACTTGTTGTCTATTGCTTACTGCTATACCCAATCACACACTTCTTACCTCAGTCAATTTGGTAGCCATGTTCTCACACAAGAGAAGCGCCTTCTCTACTGGATGCATGCTGTTTTATCCCAGAGACATGTGGGGATCGCAGGTAGGTGAGTTCAGAGCACAGGTCCAGGGATCCGGCCGCAAAACCTCAGGCCCCCCTTGTATTCAGCATATAAAAGACTTTGTATTCAACACAGAAGTTATAGTAGAGAGTATGTTGTTGTTGTTGTTAGGTATCATCAAGTCGGGTCTGACTCATAGTGAGTTTATGTATGATGGACAAAACACTCCCTGACACTGTGCCATGCCCAGCATTATTGTCAGTGTTTCTCTGCTATTCGTAGAGTTTGCTATGGTGGATTGTTTCAGGATTGAGTTGCCAGGTCCTTCTTCCTAGCCTGCAGCACTTGGTATTCCCAGGTGGTCTCCCATCCAAGGACTAACCAGTCTAACCCTTCTCACCTTCGGAGATCAAGTGGAATTGGATGCCAGGGTGCTAATAGAGAGAATAAATAAGGTTTATTAAGGGTAGTACACCTTTAAGGAATAATCACAGGGAAAACTGACGCACTTGGAGAACCTTAGGTAAACCTAGAAAAGAATCTGGAAAAACCTGTGTTCCCAGGGAGAACCAGCATTGGGATGTTTCTGTTCCCTAGGGCAAGGTAAAGAAGACAGAGAACAGGAGAGTTAAGCAGGCTTTTAGAAGGGAAAGTGTCTTGGATAGACAGAGAAGATGGTGGATCAAGAGAAGGGAGAGGCGTGTGTGTGGTTACTGGAGAGAGAACACCTCAGAGTGGAGAGGAAGATGAGAAAGAGGGAGGAGTGAGGAAGAGAGATTGGGTGCATGTTACCTCTAGTTTTGTTCAAACTAATGCATGCCCAGTGTGACTCAGGCCCAGGAACCCAGCTCTGGGAGCCTAGTGTGATGTGAGTCTAGTGTCTTTGTTTTATAAATTGCTCAATACCTTGGATAGGGTATGAGACCCATTTAAAAATAGCCTTCCAGTGTCCTCAGAGATGCACATAACCAGGCTGGGAGGTAAGTGGCTGCAGAGCCCTCTATTCCCTTTCTTCCTGCTTATTACCCTCCAATATGCTGGAGCTAAAATGAGGTAATATGCTCAAGAAAAGCACTCTGGGAAAAGCAAATTGTTGTATAGGGTTTAATTGTTCTTACTGAATAACTGCAAATATATGCTTCAGGTCTCTTAAACACTGGCTTATAGAACCATATGCCTTCTGCTGTCATATCATGAACCTATGTGCACACTTCCTTGAAATGAAATGTCCAGATTCCAGAATTTTCTATGTAGTTCATCATGACCTAAGGCCAAGGCATTTCTGGCTTTCACATTCAAGTACTATGAGAAAAATTGACAGTGATATGGTTAGAGCCTACAGACCTACGTATTTTCTATTCTTATCTCAGGACTGTTTCTACTTGGATCTTCCTCTTCCAGTTATCTTTCAGAACTGTCTCTCTTCTGACCTTTGCACACCTTACTGACACTTTCCTTTGCATTACTTTTGGCATTGCCTTTGCTTCCTCTCAATGAGCAGCGCCTCCCTCCCATAATAATTCTGGTTATTTTCTTCCATCCTGAGAAAGCCCATCTGTTTCAGGTTTTTAGCCTTCATCTTCTTTTGTGAATGATTTACCCACTGACCCCACCCCCACCCCATCAAATCCCACATTTCTTCCTGTTTTCTAATGGTGACACCTTCTGACCACTCTGTCAATGGAAATGGATAAACACTGAAGTCTCTATTTCCTCCTAAGGTTTCTCCAGTGTCACATTGCAGCCCCTTCCTAGCACTAAGTCTACAGAATCATCTCCCCTTTCTCTTCTGTCTCCCAGAAGCTTCTTATCACACTTAATCAGTTGCCAGATTTGCAGCTATTTCCTCTGTATTATCTTGGAGATCTTCCCCTTCCTCTCAATATAGCAGGCAGAAACTTTAATCAGATTTTCTCATCTTTGACTATTTTGTCTCTCATTTTCCTATGTGCAAAGAGTCCTCATTTTCAAAGTTTTCATTTTTTAAAAATCAGTTAATATCAGCTTTTCCAACCCATTTATTTATTTATTCACATTTTCCTCCAGTCTTTGTTTCCACCTGACATTCAATTGAGTTATTTGTCTCTGTTATTTGGGTTTGGTTGGGAAATCTTCACCCAAGGCAATCTGCAAACATTTTCTCTTTTCCTCACACCATTTTCCTTTATAATCCATTAGAGAGAACATCATCCTAATACTTCATAAACGAATTGTATCTGTAGCATACAAAAGTGTCACCAGCTGGAATTCCAAGGCTAAGACTGGCCTAAATCAATGTTGTCCAGTAAAACTTTCTAGGAGGAGGCACATGTTCTGTATCTGTGTTCTTCAGTATGGTAGCCACTATTGAAATGTGACTAGTGCATCTGAGGACCTGAACTTTTAAATTTTAATTAATTTTAAATTTTCTAATCATACGTGCCTAGTAGCTACTGTATTGGAGGACAACACAACCTAAGTGTAGACCCTAAGATATCAAATACTATTATGAGAGTTGGACTCACTAAGCATAAGTTTTTCACAGACCTAGGGAAATACATGAGACCTGAAAAAACTATTATGACAATATAAAAAAACCTCATAATCAATGAATACTTTTATTTAATATAATTAAATGTTGTTGTTGTTGTTAGGTGCTGTCAAGTCGGGTCTGACTCATAGAGGGCCTGATAGAGTTTCCAATGGCTGATTATTTTGGGATTGCTTTGGGAATGGACTGCCACATCCTTGTCCCATTTTTTGGGGTGCTGGGGATGAAACCCACATTCTCAGAGAGTGTGGAGCAGCACTCTACCAACTGAGCTAAACCCCAGCCCCCAATCAAATATTACAAGGCATATTGTGTCAACTCAAAAAATGATTCATCAGAAACTCAAGAAAAGAAGTTATGATTCCAAATAATCCATTTATCTTTTTCTCTCCATAAGATAGAATAATAATTGCCGAGAAAACAAATCATAGCCAATTATAAACTGAATGAGTTTTGTATGGCCAAATTCTATTAAAACAAAAACTATAAAAACCTCAGAAATTTTACACCAAAAATAAATATTTAGTGTGGTACATTTTGTATGTGTTTGACATGATGTGAGGTAAAACCTCTACAAGAGTGCCTAATCTATGCTCAGTTTAATAACAGGTTATATTTACATTATTATATAAGTAAAATAAATTCACCTATTGCTCTGCTTAATTAAAAGGAAGCCCAAACCACACACTCAGTCTCTCTTACCCCTATACTCAGCCCCACCCTTGGCATTTTCAGATTAAGGTAAGAGTATAAGTGGAGCCTCCTGCCCCTTGGATTTATTAGTCTAGTTTCTCTGCTTCATCTAACAATCCTGGGAATGTGTGCACTTGTGGCTCATTCTTCTTTACAGAAAGCAAACCCCAGGCCCTCAGCAGAGGGAATTCTGGGATTTCTGACTTGGAGTGGAAATGACTCCTGCCACCAGGGCTTCTTGCTTTATAAGTAGGAGTGTCACAGCACGGCAACAGTGATAAAGTTTGGGGTCTGGGTGGTACTACTCATGTTTTTCTATATGTCTACCATGGCAACCCCCTCCCAAAAATCAGTCTGCCACTGAAAAACCTATGCACAGCAGAGAAGCCCTGACATAGTGTTTCCCTGTTGTGCAGAGGGTCACTATGAGTCGGATACCGACTCGACGGCACCTAACAACAACAACAACCATAGAATTTTAACACTATCTCCAATGTCACTATTTTGTCTCTAATCCATTTTTTATAATACATTGTCTCCACTAGACCAAAAACCAGCTCTATCTCTTATGATACATAGAATCACAGAGGTCCTGATTCTAGAATAGGATCTAGATTATAGAAGACTCTACATAAATATTTATTGAGAAAAATACTTTTTAATAATAGGGAATATGGCATTCATATTAGAAACCAAATAAGCTTTGAAACTTGAAAATTAAACTGACCCACTTCTTATTCTCCTATTAGCCATGATCTTGGTTGGTATAAAAGTAAAATCTAATGCAATGGAGTTGCTTTCATTTCTTCTAAATTTCCTTTTTTATTTTCCTGCCATAGTATGTTCTCTTTTGTGAAACTGATGTTTCTTACCTACTAGTGGGTTGTCAAACCACTTTAGTGTTGTAGTTCCCAAGTGTAGACTATAAATCCCCAAGAGTCCCAAGACTTTTCAGATTATTGAGATCACAATTATTCTCATAAAAATGCTAGGATGTTGTTGTTGTTGTTGTTAGATGCCTTTTCCACTGTGCTGAAATTTGCACTAATGGCACAAAAGAAATGATGGGTAAAATTGCAGGCCTTTGGCAAAACTCAAGGCAATGCAAAAACTGTACATGTTACCACTGCCATTATTAATCGTTTTTTAAATTGCCAATTTCATTTAGGAATGTCTTTGATGAAATGGTAAAAGTTTCAATTTTATTATATCTCAATTTTAAGAATGCATTTCTTCCATATGCTTCATGATGAAATAGTAAAATAAATCTTCTTAGGTAAAATTAATATGCAATACTGTTGCAAGCAGAACCTGATACTTTTTTGATGGACCACCACTTTTACTTGAAAGAACAGAAAGTTATTGGTATTCTGACTAGGAAATTTGGCTAACATTTTCTGGAACATGAACAGTTATATCATTGTGGCCCATGGTAAAGTTCAAGATGTTAAGTAGAAATCGGAACTTTAGAAAACTTGTATCCATCATCGTGAGGTTGACAGCTTCCCAGTAACTTAATGACTTTTCTGATAATATGGATGGTGATACTAACAAATGTGACTTTTTGATATTGTAAAGTGAAGTTTACAAACATTTGGAAAATCTTTATAAAGCAGTGAATCAATATTTTCCAAAGGACCAATGCATGATGTTCCAAACTCAGGCATGGATAAAAGAGCAATTCAAAGTCCAAGGTAGATTGGTCAGGTATGGTGGCACACACATGTAGTCCCAGCTACTCGAGAAATTGAGGCAGAAAGATCACTCGAGCCTATGAGTTTGAGACCAGCCTGGGCAACATACCAACCCTGGCTCAAAAACAAATGAAGTCAAAGATTGGCCAATGAATTTTAATGAAAATATACTAAACACTCATTAACAGTTTCTGATTTCATGCTGTGAGTAACCTTTAAGAAATCACTTACTGGATTTGGGTGTAGTAATAAAGGAAATCCACAATTGGATGCAAACAACTATTAAAATTCTCCTCTCTTTTCTAGCTCTAGATGCTCCCCATTTTACAATGGTTCAGTTTACCATTTTTTGACTTTGTTGTTTATTGTTGTTAGGTGCCATGGAGATGGGGCTAATTCATAGTGACTCTATGTACAACAAAACAAATCACTACCTGACACTGTACCAGGCGTATGATTGTTTATGTTTAAGTCCATTGTTGCAAACGCTATGTCAATCCATCTAGCTGAGGGTCTTCCTTTTTTGTTGTTGTTGTTGTTGACCCACCATTCTCCCAAACATATCTTTCTCTAGAGATTGGTTCCTCCTGACATGTCCAAAATACAAGATGAATTCTAACAATCCTTTCTTCCAAGGAGCACTTTGGTTGTACTTCTTCTAGGACAGATCTGTTGGTTCTTTTGGCTTTCTATAGGATATCCAGTACTCATCTCCAGCACCATAATTCAAAAGCATCAATACTTTTCCTGTTTCCTTTATTTACTGTCCAACTTTCACAAGCATGTGATGTAACTGAAAATATCATGGCATGAGTCAGGCACACCTTCATCTTCAATGTGACATCTTTAATTTTTAATACTTTAAAGAGGTCTTTTGCAACAGCTTTTCCCAATGCAATGTCTTTTGATTGCGTGACAACTGCTTTCAATGGTGTTGATTGTAGAGCCAAGTAAAGCAAAATCTTGGACAACCTCAATCTTTTCTCCGTTTTTCATGAAGTTGCTTACTGACCCACTTGTAAGGAATTTTGTTTTCTCTATATTGAGATGCAATCCATACTGAAGGCTGTGTTCTTTGATCTTTATCAGTAAATGTTTCAAATCCTCTTCACTTTCAGCAAGCAAAGTTGTGTCATATGCATAATGCAGGTTGTTAATGAGTCTTCCTCCAATCCTGATGCTATGTTCTTCTTCATAAAGTCCAGCTTTTCAGATTATTTGCTCAGAATAGTGATTGAAGAGATACAGTGAAAGGACACAACCCTGACACATACCTTTCCTAACTTAAAACCAAGCAGTGTTTCCTTGTTCTGTTTGAATGCTTCCTCATCCATGTACAAATTCCTCTTGAGTACAAGTAAGTATTCTTAAGATGATGCAAATATTATCTCACTCATGTGAATTATCTAAAAGTTTATCTCATAGAAATTGAGTAAAATAGCAATTATTAGATGTTGGGTAGTATAGAGGGACACAACGGCTGGGAAAGATTGAACTATAGATACTACGTTATAGTTAGATGGGGAAAATAAGTTCTGGTGTGTTATTGCACAATAGGCTGACTGTAGATAATAATGATGTGCTGTATTTCTCATAGAATCTATAAGAAAAAATATCGAACATTTTCACCACACAGAAATAAATTTTTGAGGAACTAGACAAGATTACCTTGATTTGAACATTCTGCAAAATATGCACGTATTAGAACACCCCATGATATCCCACAGATGTGGGCAATTTTTATGTGTCAATTTAAAAAGTTTTTAAATTTAAAATAAAAGTTGTAGAATTTAACAAATAATGGTGCAAGAGCCATACACATACAGTGGAAGCCATAATCTGAATATTGAATTTTGATATTTTCCCCAAGCTAGCAATATGCAGTATAATGCTCCCTTGTGAAGCTGAGCAACAGCAGCAAGCTGCAGTTTCCAGTCAGCCACTTGATTATGAGGGGAAGCAACTCTCACTCTCCAGTAAACTGTGTGGCTAAGCTATGATGTTCAGTAAGTTAGGTATATTACATGTTTGATATACAATATTTTCAATTTATGATGGGTTTATGAGAATGTAACCTCATGGTAAGTCAAGCTACATCTGTACACATCTGTATGAGGTTATATTTGCTTCATATACTTTAATTAAAATAATGTATATCAACAGAGTATATACCCAGAAATAAGTATGAGAACCTATCATACATTAAACAAATTTGAAAACATATTAAAGTGTCTCTTTTCACTATTGTGTAGATTTTTTCTCAAATATTTTTCTTTAAAAATAGTTATTTTGACATGCAGCAGGTTTATTGTTATCACATTTAGATGAATTAAGCAAGTATTTTACTTATCTATTTTAATTTATAATATCACAATAATTGATAGCTATAATCCACATAAATAAAGGATCTTTAGAGTCTTAATTATTTTTAAGAAAATAAAGAGTTCCTGGGACCAAAATGTTTGAGAACCACTGACTTAATGGGTTGTGACCAGCACTCTAAAAATGAAATAGAATGTCTGCCTAACATGCTCAAGACCCTGAGTTCAATCCCCAGCACTGCAAAAATATAAAATAAATAAATAAAATAGAGAAAATAAAAATGAAAAAGAAAATTAAAAAACTGCATTTCAATGTCATTAAAGTCACATTTCACATTAACTTTATGTTTTACAATATTATACATTACATGAGTATATAAAGTCTCTTGAAAAGTTTGTTTCAATTATGCTTATATAAATATATATGTATTTAGGTACTGAGTCACAAGATAAGATGTAGTTTTTAACTCCTGTAGTCAAAAAATTTGAAAAGAAATATGCACTAGCTCATCTGTTCCTTAGGAGTAAGTACTGTGCTTTTTTATCTTTCTAGGGCAAGACACTTAGCACAATGTCTGACACAAACACCAACTCAAAAAATATAGAAGGAACTTTGTTTTCTCTCCATTTCCACATCCTGTATCAGCACTTCCCATCAGCTCTGCCTTCAAAACCAATCCAGAATCTGCCCACTAACCATGAATTCTGAGCCACTCTCATTTCCACCCTCACTATTGTAATGGCTTCCTAGCTGTCCCCTTGGATTTAACTTTTCCCTTCTATAGTCCACTCTTAATATAGATGCTAGAGTAATACCTTGATCTCCCTATATTTAGAAGTTTACCGATCTTCAATCTCAATTTTTATTTTTTCCTTTTGCTCATTCCCTGCCAGATACCCTGGCCTCCCTCTTTTTCCTAGAACATGCAGGCTTATTACTAGTGCTTAGAATTCATCATCATCAACTCTCCACTGGTAATAAGAACAACCAGTTAATGCTGCATTTCTTTGTTACCTTTTGTCACCTGCTTCTCTATACCAGATTTCCCATCAGTGATCTTATACTTTGAGGCATTCTTCCACTATTCTCTTGAGGCCTTCATTGCCAATTGTATTCTTTGTCCTGGCACTGAGTAAATTGATAATGTCCATGCTCATCACTGAATCACTTCACCTTAATGCTGATTTGAGTTTGGCAGAAACTAGCTGAGAAATTAGCAGTGCTCACACCTGATTATTGTCCATAAATTAGCCCTCAACAAACAGTCATAAGGAAGTTTAGCTGAAGTAATATGAAGGATGATATTCGTCCAAAATTTTTTTCTGGAATATTACACAAAATTCTTCATATGCACCAATTCTAAAATGGACAGTAGGAACATTAGAAACTAGAAAAGTAAGCTACTATTTTAAGGAAATAATTTCAGTAAATAAATCTGTGTCTAAGTTAAGAGGGAGCTGTGAGTTTGTTAATAAAGTGGTTCCAGGGAAAGAAAAAAAGATGATTGAGAACATAGAGGTACTGCTTTCCTACCCTTCCCATAACATTAACCAAATTCTTAAAGTCCTTTTTATAATCTTAAAGACAATAACTATTTTCATGGAATTTACATATATTCATAAATTATAGTTTATTTGATATTTGAAATCTGTTAAATAAATACTTTAAGGTGGTACTCCTGAAATATTTCAAAACTATCATGATCACTTCTTGGAAAAGTAGCAAGAAGATCAGAGAGAAGGGTAGATTCAGCAGTTAATTCCCAGAGAGCAGTGAACACCATGTTTTTTTTTTCAACATGTCTGACTAGTGATCCTACTCCATCCCCAAATCATAAATCACATCAGATTTCTATAACTTTTTTATATAATTATACTTTATGAATATTTTATAGACCTTGAAAAACTGAAAACAATGCTAGAAGAGGGTTTTTTTCTTATTTATAATAATGGAAATGGCAAAACACAGGAAGTAAGGGACAATGGGGAAAAATAGACAATCAGAACAAATATAAATTAATACAAAAATATATTGATTAAGATAATTAAAGATAAAAGAAAAATCATGATAAAAAGAAAACCAATGGCAGTTTTTTTCTGACCAGTCTTCAAAGGAGTCTGATCCTCACTGATGTCACTATAAGCCTAGTAATTAGCCTTACATCCTTAGTAAGTTAATTGCTTCAGCTCACTCTAAAATATCCCCAAGCTGCAACTTTATATAACACCATTCATCTCTGGGGTGGCCTGGAATATTCTTTATTAGCATGCAATACAGCATTGTAGCTAGAATTAATCTGTTCCCATACCAACAGAGATATTGGGCCTGGGGTTAAGAGATGTTCAATACTGTGGCATTATTGCACTCATGTCTCCATCTAACAAATCATGTCAAGCTAATTTTACACCCTAAATATTCTCAATGATTGTAACAAAAAGGTGTACACTTTGTGGAAGATAGAATAAACATACTCCCATTAAATACAACCAAAAACTCTGAACATTATATAAGAAATAAACATAAGAGTGAAACATTGAGAGAAGAAAGCAGCCTGAATAGGACATTGGGAGCCAAGAAACATCAGAATGATGAGTTCTCTATGTTTGTGTTTTCATTTTTATTTTTTGTCTCATATATTCTGGAGTTAGAGCTGAAGAATCTTTGCACATAGTAATGCCACTGAGTACAAATGAAAAGCCCTAACAAAAATCTCATCTTACTAGCCAAAGGACCAGGAGAAGGGCATCCCAGAAAAACAGAAATGTGGGGCATGCACCTTGCCAGTCCGGCCCTGATGTTCAGATGGGAAGTGTATCCACACACACAGATTACTAAACACAACTCACTTGGGAACCTTGGGTGAGGGGCACAGACTCCTGTGGCCCTCAGGAATGCCATGAGGGGTAAGAAAGGAAAAGCCTCAGGTGCTTTTGCTTTGTGGGGACAAACATAGTTCTTTATTGTCTCGCTCTCTGCCCTGCTAAGGGCAGAGAGGAACCCAAACAAGTGCTCAGCTATAACAAGTGTTATCAGCCTAAGTGCCACAACTCTATTGCTTCCTCAGGGGCAGTGGCAGCTCTTCTGCCCCTGGCACTGGGACCGGAGACTGTCCTAAGCTTCGGCCTCTTGGTGTTGGGTCCAAGAGGCTTTCCTCAGCTTGCATGTAATCTGTCTTTCCTTGAAAGCACTGTCTAGTTGTCCTGGTCTCAGTGGTCATGAGGAGAGGTGCTTCAGTGTTGCTGGTCAAATCCAGAGAGAGACATTTCCTTGCTGATGGTATGAGCAAGAGAGAGTTCTGTCTTGATCAGTGGTCTGGGAGAAAGAGAGAGGGAAGAGCTGCTGCAGTGCAGCTCCTTATATAGCTCTCCCCGAATGGCCTGAGCCAATCAGCTTTGAACCCTTTGTTTTCCAATTTTTCCTATCAGGTTCGGGGGATTTATGAAGGGTTTTGTACAAATGTCCAATCAAGTTACTTTCATTTTCCTTAGATTTCTAATTTACAGACCAGATCTTCAAAAGCCGTTTTCCCAGTTTTTGGGTTTTGCTAATTTTCTCCCAATTTCTCTCTACACAGAAAACCTACAGACAATACCTACTCTACTCTAGCCAGACATCACAGAGAAAATCATGCGACCTTCTCCACACAAGCCAGTAATGGGCCAATGAGAGCCCAAGCTTCCACCTTGGTGAGGCCCTAACCAGAGGCCCAAACAACCACCTCCCATCCCTGCTTGGATGGTGTTAGACAGGTGACAATAAAGAGCAGAGACTTTCATTTACCAGAAGGTAAAAAGCCTCTTCTCTCCCACTACAGTGTTGGTGGAGAGCCTGTGGGGAGCCTCAGCTCCTACCATAAGCTGGCAATAGTAAAGTGTTCTTCTGCCTCCTCAGAGGAGGTACCAAAGGAGGCCGAGTGGAGACTCAGAAGTTTCACCATCACCCGACATAAGGAGCAGTCTGAAGCCCCCATCATGTCAATAGAGGTACAAGGAGAGCAGTAACAGGGTACTCCTAACCCTGTTAGCCAGAATCCCCACACCTGCAAGTGAAGATATAGAGTCTCCTCCACTGGGTATCAACAGAGGCTGAGAGGAGGCCCTTAGACCTCAGTAATGATGCAATGCTTCACCCTCTGTCAAAAACAGTGACAGAAGAATAGAAATTTAGATAAGATCCAGAAGCTCATAGTATGATCAATTATTTAGTACAATATGTCCTGATTTCAGTTTTAAAAAATCACTTATCGTACTAAGAACCAGAAAGATCTCTATCTGAATAAATGTGTCAGCACTGAGGGGACAGATATTAGAATTACATGGAAATATTTTACAGTAGCCATCATAAAAATGGGCCTGCAGCCATACCACCCTGGCATTTGGTCCTGTCAGATCTTAGAAGCTAAGCAAGGTTGAGCCCAGTTAGTACTTGGATGGGAGACCACCTGGGAATACCAGGTGTTGTAGGCTTGGGAGAAGGACCTGGCAGCCCACTTCCAAAATAATCAGCCATTGAAAACCCTATGAATAACAGAAAAAGCATTGACAGTAGTGCCAGGCATACCACAGTGTCCGGTAGTGTTTCATCATACATAGGGACACTATGAATCGGAGCCAACTGGAAGGCATCTAACAACAACAACATCCTAAAAATACTTTAAGAGCCATAATAAATATGCTCCAGATTAATAAAAAGATAATCTCACCAAGGAAATAAAAGATATAAACAATGGCCAAATGTAAACTTTTGAATGAAAAGAACACAAGATCCAAAATTAAAAA
>VMDO01034405.1:0-17011 GCA_007922755.1 Pedetes capensis | reverse complement strand
AAAGAGAACTGCATAAATAAAATTTGGTGATTTTAAAAAGGAAATAAGAGTAAATAACTAGAATTTATAGAAGAAAGGAAAAGTTAAGTAAAAAAAAGAATAAGAAATATTCTATACAAAATACAAATATTCAGCCAGAAGTAGTAAATGGTCTGTAAAAAGTTTTTTGCTTTTTAAGATATCTGTTGTCTATCTGTAAGTATTCAGTTGTCCTCTGGAAAAAAAATCACTAAAATATACATTCTAAAGATTCCTGTTATAGAGATTAACTGAAACATAGTCACTTGTTGATTGTTTCAGAAACATTTGTTAACTGTTTTGCAACCTTTTGGTCTCATTTATTATATTAATAATGAGTATAGTATAGGATTAAGGATACCAGTGTAAGTGTGTAGCACATTTATATTCTTGATATTGCATCATGCTGTATACTTAATTATTATGATGGCAAAATGATAGTGTCACTTTGTATAAACTCTTATAGAATGAGAGATATTGTTGGAGTTATCTTTGAAAGAATAGGCTACCACTGTCTTCTTTCTGGCCATAGATACTTAAATCTATCCCATATGAAAAACCCTTACTTCTTCCTGAAGACTCTGATCCTGTTACAGCATTAGCTTGAACTCTATCATTTTATCATTTATGCTGTATCAGTTCATGAATTTGGCTTCTCAGGGTTGGTACCTCAGCTGCATCTCTTTGGATGCAGCCAATTTAAATCAAAAATTTAAAAACCTAGAAAGTCAATTTATTTACCCTCTCTTCATCCAGTATACAATGGGGAAACAAAGACAAGATGATCTCAATAGACTTACATGAAGGACAGATAAGGGAAGAGGCATATAGAAGTCATTGGTCTATAGCAATCCTAAAATTCAGTTAGACAAATTTTGTGAGTTCTTTGCTTAGGGCAATTCTGTTCAATGGCAATGCTTCTTTGTTGGTCTTCACTCTGTCCACTGAGTAAGTTTTCATTTTCTTAAGGAAGACATTCATGTGCAGCTGAAAAGCTTTCTCAGCATACTATGATGTAAAGGATTTTGAGGGCAAAGAAATATGAAGGAAAATAAAAATTTTAACTTAAAAATGTCCGTATCTCTTATCTCATGTATTTACAGTTACATATCACTTGACTGGGGAGGGGATATGTTCTGAACAATGCATCACTGGGTGATTTGTGCCATTGTGCAGGCATAATGGAGTACATGTACACAAACTATGTTGTATAACCTACTTCATGCCTAGGCTAGAAGGTATATCTCTGATTGCTGCTAGGCTACAAATTGGAATTCCATGTTACTTTATTGAGTACTACAGGCAATTGTAACACAATGACAAATATTTATCTATCTAAATATATGTAAACAGGTTTGTTTATACCACCATCACCACAGATAAGTGAGTAACATGTTGTTCCATGATGTTACAATGGCTGTGACATCACTAAATGGAATTCTTCTATTCCATTACAGTCTTATGGAAGCATTATTATATATGCAGTCTACTATTGATGGAAATGGTGTTATGCAATATAGGACTATATTCTTTTAAAACTTTATGTTTTCCTGTGTATCAAACTATAAATTCACTCCATTTGGCAAAATCTCTACCTACAGATTTCTTTGAGATGAGCTTTTCTCTGCTATAATTTGAGGCACAGTGGGATAATTTTCTTACAAGGTTTTGTTTAAGTAAGTCATCAAAACATTCCTTTGGGGCTAGGATTTAGCTCAGTTGGTAGAGCACTGCTCTGCAGTCTCTGAGGTCCTGGTTTGATTCCCAGCACCACAAAAATGGAAGAAGGGCATGGCAGTCCACTCCCAAGGCAATCCCGAAACAATCAGCCACTGAAAACTCTATGAGGGTCACTATGAGTCAGACACAAGTCAACAGCACCTAACAACAATAAAGTACCTCCTTCAACTTTTACATCTTAATTAAGGATTTTACAGTAGACATTTGATTTACTTTACACTCTTGAAGCACTGTGAATTTAGTCTTCACATTGAGACCTTTTTTTCACTATGATAATCGTGTGTTGGAAAAGACAGGAATTGAGGAACAATTTTATCTTTTATCCCAGCAAATACTGACCTCTTGTATATGTTCACAAAATTTTGCTTGAAAATGGAACAATTATTCTTTCAGTACATCTTGTTTCTCATGTACTTTTTTAATAAGAAGTTAAAGTAAGCTATTGGTACTTTGAAATTTTTCTGTAAAAATTCTGCAAATTTTCTGTAAAAATCTGCAAGTTTACTTTGTACCCTCTTTGATATTCCATGTTATTGCTGGCCCATACTTTTATTAACTTTGTTGCTAGTATATAACATAGGTATCCCTTTTCTCTTCCATTTTCCCTGATGTACACAATAGCACGTTCTTTATTTGCCTTTAAACTCTAATAGTCTCCTAGTGTAACTGTAGACCTATTTTTAGTAACAAGATCCAAAGCCAGTGCTAAATGGTCTAGGTTTTTACTGAGGCAGTAGCCTACTTCCAGAAATCAATTCATATTTTGGATATCTATTTTTGTATTACAAATCACCTCAGAAATTATTGGCTTATAATAATAATAATCTGTACATTTATACTTAATTCCACATCCTGGTCTGGGTTCAATTTTCTTTTGTGAGGATTTTACCAGTGTCATTCTTATGGCTGCATTTTAATCATAAGAGAACTTAGGGCTCTGTTCAGTTAAGAGACTGTAATAACTAAGATTTTTACAATTTCCATGTAGATTCAATCTCTTGGTTTCTAGGTGGCATGTCCTGCAGAGTAACCAGACACCAACTAAGAACTGAGAAATGGAGCTTTCAGACCTTTTTAATGCCTCAGCTCAGAAATCTTGAAACATTAGGTCTGTTGTTTTCTTTGTCAAAGAGGCATTCTAGATTCAAAGGGAGGAAATAGACTCAACCTTTTGAATAGAGAGTACCAAGGTAACATTGCAGGAAATGGTTAAGAATGGGAGATTTGTTTGTAGACATCTAGAGGTAAAATCTTCCAAAGTATATAGTATATATCCTTTGAATTTACTCATCAGACACTATAACAGTATGGTATTCTAGAAGCTATCCAACCTAGTATTCTTGCATGGTATAGGAATCTTTTCTTTGGAAATTATTATTTAAAGTATAATTAAACTTAATATATATAATTAGAAGTATAATTAAAAATCTCTGCCAACCCAGAAGTTCATCTCCATGAAATACAGGAAAAAAGCATACTTATCATTGAATAAATATTCAATCAGACTATGATGCAAATCATAGGCAATCCTTAAAGAGATTGCAAAGAGAAATGAACCAAATCTATTTATTTATCCAGGCAGATGTAAATAATTAATATATATTAAATACTTTTATCCAAAGTAAATATGAAACTTGCATGTTTTCAACAAGTAGAAAGTTACATCTTTGAATTCAATACTTAAGTTGAAATTTCCAAGGAGTTGGAGAGAAAAGATTTTAAAAAGATGTCTTCATAGTTCCCATATAAGATATTCCTAGGATGTAAAACTGGCAAGAGACTCATTGAATTTTTTAAAAGGTTCACATGTATCTGAAAGTGACAGAGAGAACATTTAGAATACATTTATCAAGTGTCCTAAAGGAAGTGGGCGTAGGTCTTCAGTGGGTGAGGAGGGAGTTCTCTTTGTCTTTAGTATCAGGGAAAATTTTAAATATAATTTTCCTTAAGATTTATATCTACTCTTACATTCCTCAAAGTTCTTCTAAGATGATTATCTAGGCATGCACTGAGTGCTTCTTGAGAGAAAGTTCTATGGCATTATAAATGTACCATTGTTGTTGTTGTTGGGTGCCATTGAGTTGGGTCTGAGTCATAGTGACCCTATGTACAACAGAACGTAACACTGTCTGAAACTGTGCCATGCCCAGCGCTATGCCAGTGCTTCTCTATTATTCATAGGGTTTTCAATGGCTGATTGTTTTAGGGATGGACTGCCAAGTCCTTTTCCCATTTTTGCGGTGCTGGGGATCGTACCCAGGGCCTCAAAGCAGGCAGAGCAGCACTCTACTAACTAAGCTAAACCCATTAGATACTAATCATTAGGAAAATATATTTTACATTTAATAGAAAAGTTATACCAGTTTTTACCCATTTATCCTAGTGCACCATTTATTTCATTTGCCATCTTTTTGTTTGCTTGCTTGATTTTCTTTCTTTAGTCTTTTCTATTTTTTTTTGTTGTTGTTTCTGAAATAGGATCTTGCTGTGTAGCTCAGACTGATCTCAAACTTGTGATGTTCCTGCTGCAACCTCCCAAATGCTGAGATTGTAGGCATGTGCCCCCAAGCTGAGCTTCCTTTTGCTTTCAAGTTGTGTGCTTTCATTATCATTCCATCATTGAATTCAGGATGTTTACTGCCACTCAAGAGTTCTTTGCAAATCTCACCATATCACTTCTTTCTCAAATTATTCATTTGGTCTTCTATGCTTTCAGGATGGATTTCACACTCTTTTCATATCATATAAAGGCCTTTGTATGTTTTCCTTTGCATATCTATCTAACCTGCTTCCCTATGCTTGCACAATTCTTTAGCGATAGGTTAAAATACATCCTCAAGGGCATCTAGTCTTCTTAAGTTTCTGTGCCTTTGCATATACTCTTCCTTTCACATTACCGTCTAACCTTTCTCCATTTGGCCAATGTCTCTTTATCATTCAAAGATTCAGCTAATGCTTTATCTCTTCTGAGAAGCCATTTATTTGCATATCTGGTTTCTGTCTAGTGCACTCTGTGATCTCTTTCCCCTGTCTTCTGGATCTCTGTAACTCTTGAATCACAGATTTAATCAAGTAAATGTTGGATAACTAATAAAGAAATGATTTCTTTGAGTTAGGCTATTTGATACAGTTAGGTGATGAGGTAAGAAGAAACTAGAACTTTATTTTAGAATTTTTTTATATTATCAGAGAAGTGAAAAAGCTAAGAACCAGTTGATTTCAACGATGGGGAAAGCCCAGGATTGCCAATATGAGGGGTTTTTATGGGAAGGATTTACTCACTGAAATGGGTTTGGAGTGATTCATGAAAGAATTTTTTTTTGCCAGAATTTAAAATGGTGGACTTAGAGCTCAGCCAAGGGGAATGACCATTCCCCTGGAGTTAGAATATGTTAAGAAGATGATAACCTTAAGTGTCAACATTAGGGTAAAAAAAAATTACACATTCTACAAGTAGCAAATCAGAAGGGAAATAAAAATGTTTTTTCCAAGCCACCTGAGGTCAGATTAACTAAATTCCCTACGTTATGGTGGGAATTAGCTACATATTTACTTGCCTTTTAGTACATTTAATTGAGTACTTTTTGGTAATGACTAGTGTTCAGAAAATAGGAGAATTGATATCAGTAAAAACAGGGGCTCCCAAATCGCTAGCAGAGAACTGCTTAGTGGTGTTGAAGGTAAGGACATTGGTGAAAACTGAAAAGGAAAAGAGGTAGTGGAAATTAGATTTCAGGTTGCATATAATGTCCATTTAGTGTCAACTTGTACATGTAGATAGTACTTTAAAAATATGAGCCATTTTATAGTAAATGATTTAGATTATTACATATATATATATAGTACTTTATTATTGTGAGCTGTTTTGTATTAAATGATTTAGATTATAACAGTGGAAACAAAAGATGTATGAAAGCAAAACATACCTGTATCGAGATTTAAAAGACAAGTTATCCTAGAGTCTCACTAATGTAACTATTTATCCAGAAGGGTTGTGTCGATGGAAGCTGAGGATAGTTGTCATTTTAGGGAACAAGTAAGGAAGAAATTCTCATAAAATGACAACCAGAATGGGAGAAGATAATTAATGGGATTTAAATTAATGGGAGAGAGAGAGGATGATTAATACTGACAATAGTTGAAGAGAGGTTAACAGGACAAAGACTGAAAGAACACAGTAGCTTGGCTAACTAGGAGATTATCTGTGGTTTTTGCAAGAATAATTTATGTAGGTTGATAGGGGTGGGAAATGTGTCAGTTTGCCATGGGTTAAAATGTGAATGATGTTGGAAATGATAACATTGCTCTCATATATATGTATCCTTAGCCAATGTGTGATGTTGAATTGTATTTTATTAAAATATACAAAAGATATCTCTTGTAGGTACTACTACCTACCTATCAAAATCTGTTTCACCCTTCTTGAACCAATGTTGTTGCTGTTGTTGTTGTTGTTAGGTGCCACTGAGTCAGTTCTGACTCATAGTGACCCTGTGTAAAATGGAACAAAACACTCCAGGATTCTGTGTCAGGCACATGATCTTCTATATGTTTAAGCCCAGCGTTGCAGACATTGTCAATCCATCTAGTTGAGGGCCTTCATTTTTTTCGTTGACCTGCCACTCTCCCAAACAATGTGTCCTTCTCTAGGAATTTCTCCTTCCTCACAACATGTCCAAAATGTGTAAGATGCAGTCTAGCCATCCTTGCTTCCAAGGAGCACTCTCGTTTCACTTCCTCTGAGACAGATCTGTTGGTTCTTTTGGCAGTCCATGGTATATTTAGCATTTGTTTCCAACACCATAATTCAAAAGCATCAATTTTTCTCTTATTCAATGTCCAGCTTTCACAAAAATATGATGCAACTGAAAATACCATGGCATGAATCAGGCACACCTTTGTCTTCAATATGACACCTTTACTTTTCAACATGTTTATGAGGTCTTTTGCAATAGCTTTTCCCAATGTAATGTGTCTTTTGATTTTTTGACTGCTGCTTCCATGGATGTTGCTTATAGAACCAAGAAAGGAAAATCTTGGAAACCTCAGTCTTTTTTCCATTTATCATGAAGTTGCTTACTGACCCACCTTTAAGGATTTTTGTTTTCTTGCTATTGAGGTGCAGTCCACACTGAAGACTGTATTCTTTGATCTACATCAGTAAATGTTTCAAATCCTCTTCACTTTCAGCAAGCAAAGTTGTGTCATCTGCATAATACAGGCTGGTTGTTAATGAAACTTCCTTCAATCCTGATTCATTGGATTTCTTGGTGCTCCTTCAAGATTCTGGCCGTCTAAACTACATAAATCAATGAATTATAAAGATAGTTTTTGCTTTTGCCACCCTCCCATTTTATTTTTCAGCCATTGAAAACCCTATGAATAGCAGAGAAGCAGGACAGTAGTGTTTCGCCTCTTGTACATAGGATCACTATGAGTCAGATACTGACTCAGTGGGACCTAACAACAACAACATTTTGTATTCACATAGTATGGGTATTAGACTGGCAATTATTTGTCTCCCTAATTATAGTCTAAATCCCATCTAAAAGATAACATTTCTATTATCTTAACCAGCCAAATACCTAACATTTCAATTTCAGGAACTTTACCCTCTTTAGAAAGATAACTTCTGAGGAAATAAGAGAATTATCCCTCTATCTATTTGCATTTCAGAACTCCCAAGTTTGTAAACACAGTGAGCCTGATATTATTTTCCCTCCAGAAACATTTATATTCCAAAGTATAAGAACTCAAGATCCTTCCGTTTTCTTTCCCAGAGTGAATTTGCCTAGATTAGGGAGCAAAGTTTTCCCTCCTTTCTTTTAGAAAGATGGGAGTGAGGACTTTGCCTTTTTTCTATAAGCCTCCAGATCCACATTTTCATAGTCTCTTTCCCACTGTACAATTTTAGTATACATGAGGTACTATCAACCCGTCTATCTATGCCTCTCATCCAGTCACCTAGCGGGTACTAGTCATGAGGGTCCAGTGCTAAAATGTTAATCTTCCTGCTGTTATTGTACAAAAATAAAACTCTGATTTCTGGCCCAGGTGCTTATATCTTCTGTCGGTCTAACTGTCTGTCTGTCTATAAATATACAAGCAGGGTAACCTCTCAGATTCTTCCCAGTTTCTACCTTGCCAACAGCTAGACCTTGTTTACTTGACTCTCATATAGTTGTTGTGGTTGTTATTAGGTGCTGTCTAGTCAGAACCATAGAGACCCTATATACAGTAGAATGAAACACTACCCAATACCATGCTATTCACATGTTCTTTTTGTGTTTGAGCCCATTGTTGCAGCTACTGTGTTTCTTCTCATTTTGAGTTGTGCCACATCAGCAAAAGGAGGTCCCAGGGGCTTTACCCCGTTACTTTCATTAAGTTTGACTCTAATTTGAGGAGGCAATTCTTCCCCAGTCCTTTTTTGAATTCCTTTCAGTCCAGAGGGCTCATTTTTCTGGTACTAAATTTGACAGTGCTTTTCTGCTATTCATAGGGTGTTCAATGGCTAAGTGCTTCTGGAGTGGGCTGCCAGTTTCTTCTCCGTAGTCTTTCTTAGTCTAGAAGCTCAGCTGAAACCTGTCCACCATGGGTGGCCCTGCTGGTATCTGAAATAAAGGTGGCATAGCTTTCAGCATCACAACCACACACAAGCCCCCACAACACGTCAAGCTGACACTTGGAATGTGGGTAGAAATGTCTATCTTTTAGAGACCTGGCTCCTAAACATTGTTTGTGTTGTCATCTAAGCTCTTTCTTTCTCTTCAGTTGGAGTTTCCAGTGTGGTCTTGGAAGGAAGTTTTTGAAGATAGCTGATTACCAAGTGTCTGAGTTCCCTAAGGACTATGTACCCATCCACCTGCCTCACCCATCCACATTGCTTACCTGAAGCATTTGGTCTTTACTCTTACCTGAGTGACACATGAATTCCTAGTTTTTCAAGTTGTCTATTTGTTATAGCTGTTTAGATCAATACTTCTTTATACATAATAGAATAGGCAAGAACTCAGATTCTGGAACCAGACCAACTGCATGTAAATAAAAGGCTATTTATTTGACTTTTGGCAAAATGTTTAATCATTCTGTGCCTCACTATCCTCAAATGTAAACTGGAATAATTCACAGGAACTTTTCTTAGTATTAAATTAATATATTTAAAGTGTCTAGCATATAGAAAATAGCCTACAGTGCTTTGGTATTGTTGTTATACATTCACTACTTGATTTTTCTTCAATATTAGTCTCAAGATTAATCTCTGTAGATAAATGAGGATTTAATTTATTTATTCTGATGATTAGATGGTATTACTTTAAGTCCCATAATTTGGTTATTTCTTACTATGAATATAAAGTGTAAGAATATGGGTGTTAAGAACATATAACAACTTTAAGATTATAGTTATTTCTGTGGAAAGATAAAGAAAAGGAAAAGAGAATGGAATTGTATATTTTGTTTTCAAATGACAATTTTGATAACAATAAGTGAGGAATACGTAGGTTTCTTATATTACTCTGAAGTTTTTCTTTACATTCTTTTTTCTTTTTCTCTCCTTTTTCTGTCTTTTCTTTTTTGGCAGTACTTAGAGGTTGAGCCCAGGACTTCACACATAGTTTGAAATGCATTGTGCTATACTCTAGCACATTATTAATTTCTTTTATTTTGAGTTAGGGTCATTCTGAGTTACACGGACTGCCTCTGGCCTTCATCTTGAGATCCTCCTGCCTCAGCGTCTTGAGTTGCTGGGATTACAAGTGTGCGCCACTGTACCCAGCTCACACTGAACTTTCCCTAATGATGACATATACTTTAATTAAAATAATATAAAAGTAATCCTCTCATCTTTTACTGATAAATAAATTTTGCTGTAAATCATCCACTCTGCTTATATAAATTGCTTTTTGTGTAAGTAGTTTCCAAGATTAGTATTTTTATGTATTATTAGTGGACTAGTGTAGTCTTAAATATACCTCAGAGTATTCAATTCCCCTGAAACAGATGGTACAAACATGGGAGAGTAGCATTGTTGTTGTTAGGTGCTATCAAGTCGGGTCTGACCCATACTGACCCTATGTACAGTAGAACAAAACAGTCCCCAAAACTGTTCTATGCCTGACACTATGTCAGTGCTTCTCTGCTATTCATATGGTTTTCAGTGGCTGATTATTGCAGGAGTGGGCTTCTGGGTCCTTCTTCCAAGCCTATAGCACCCAGTATGTCCCACTCAAAGACTAACCAGGCACGACATTGCTTAGCTTCTGAGATTAGACAGGATTGGCAGGGAAGTATGCTGTGGACATAGTAACTTTAGCTCAATCTGACTGTTAGTATTAATATGTTGCTTTGAATCTAATATAACTGAAAAAAGCCTTTTTGTTTCATATAACACCAAGAAAGAAAAAAAAAGAAATTTAAGAAACCATCAATTGTAAAATGTATTCTAGTTTTAAAAATGTTAAAATGTGAAGGAAGGGTATCCTGGAATCAATAAAATACGTTCTGTTCTAATAGCAGTTTTCATTCCTTCAAAAAACAGTATTATGAAAGAATCAACTCATTTTAATCTACTTATTGGAATATATTTTAAGTAAGTTTTAAATTAAATGTAAAGTTTCAGTTTGATGAGTTTTGATAGTTACACAGCCACCACCAAAATCATTTAATAGAACATTTCTAGCCATTAAAAATCCTATGCGGATTGCTATGAGGGCACCTAACAACAACAGCAGCAAAAAAAGGTTCCAGGGGCTTGACTCCATTCCTGTCATTAAAATGGACCAGTTATCATCTGTCATCTTTTAGGATTTGAACCACATAAATATAGACACCACAGCAAAAAAAAAAAAAAAAAAAAAAAAAAAAAAAAAAAAAAAAAAAAAAAAAAAAAAAAAGAAAAGAAAAAGAAAGAAAGAAAGAAAGAAAGAAAGAAAGAAAGAAGGAAAGACAGACTGTTGTTAAAACCTCTTGCAAGATGCTATATACAGTATGGGAGGTACAACTCAAACCTGCCCTTCTAAGCAGAAAGTTGACAGCAATACATGCTGTCATTTCAAGTCACAGTCATTCTTATCAGATCACTGGGCATCACACCAAACTTTGCTGAAGAGGAACAATATCTACATTCCAAGAGTAGGTGTGTGAATGCAGAAACCATGAGAACTAGGATATTGTAGATGAGACTTATTTAATGTTAGATATAAGTTCCTTCCCCCCTGTAGAGTACCTACCTTCTTACACCCATTGCCCAGAAAGGTAATACATCCCTGTTTAAAGAATTCTTGTTGTTTTTGTTATGTGCTGTTGAGGCAAGTCCAACATTGCCCAACCCTGTGCCATGCACACAATTGTTTTATGGTTGAGCCCACTGTTGTAGCCACTATGTTTCTTCTCATTTTGAGTCATGCCATATCAGCAAGAGGAAGTCACAGGGGCTTTATTCCATTGCTGTCATTAAAGCCAACTCTACTTTGAGGAGACAACTCTTCCCCAGTCATTGCTTGAATGCCTGCCAGCCTGGGGGGCTTATTTTCTGGCAGTATATTTGACAGTATTTCTCTGGTATTCTTAGGGTTTGCAATGGCTAATTGTTTGGAGAATAGGTTGCCAAGTCCTTCTCCCTAGTCTGCTTTTGTCTAGAAGCTCAGCTGAAACCTGTCTACTATGGTTAGCCCTGCTGGTATCTGAAATAGAAGTGGCATAGCTTTCAACATCACAGGACAAAATCCCAGCAAGCTAACAGACATGGGAGAGTTCTCCCACTTATTATAATGGATTTCAGATCCATTTATGTTGTTGCAGAACAGGAGAGCTTGGCTTGAAGTTGTTGTTATTTTTAGGTGCCATGGAGTTGGGTCTGACTCATAGCGACCCTACGTATAATAGAATGAAACATTCCTTGACACTGTGCTATGCCTAGCACTATGTCAGTGTTTCTCTGCTATTCACAGTGTTTTTGGTGGCTGATTGTTTTGGGATTGTTTGAGGAGTGGGTTGTTAGGTCCTTCTCCTGTTTTTGCAGTGCTGGGAATCGAACCCAGAGCCTCAGACCTCACAGAACAGACATTCTACCAACTGAGCTAAAACCCAGGTCCTAGCTGAACATCAATGAAGAAAATATTATAAGTTTGTTATAAAATACAAATCAAAATAAATGTGCACTTTTCTGAGGAAATATGCCATGCTGCTGTATACAGAAACTGAATATTATTCTTGCATTTGTCAGATTATAAATTTAATGCAATGTGTTTGTAAATTTGAAAATGTTTATTGAATACTCAGTTGTTCTTGACCCTAGGCATCCAAGGCTGAGAAAAATGAACAAGATTTCTGCATCTTAGAGCTTACATTGTCATGATAGAGACAAAAAATATGTATGCATATGTATGCTATTATTTTAAATTAGTAATAAGTGGTACAAAGAACAAGAAATGGAAGCAAGGGCACATGGATGATCTTGATGGTGGTGATGGGTGAGACTGGCTTTTAAATGGCCTGGAAAATTTCTATGAATAAGACATTTCAGGAAAGATAGCTGAGCAGTGAAGGCTACCTCCAGCCACTCTGAGGGAAACACTTCCATTGAGAAGAATCAATAAGTCCCAAAGCTCTGAGGCCAGAGTGTTTTTAGCATGTTAAGAAAGAGAAAATTTAAACTGCCTGGAACTGTGGACCAGAAAGAGTGTAGGAAAGAACAATGCCCACAGTAACCCCAAGACAATACTGAATACCACACTCCTGAAGTTTGAAATCCTGAAAGATTAAAATCTCTAAAACCTAAAATCCCCAATCACCGCACCAAAATATTAAAGTCTGGAATGTTGAATTCCTGAAAGATGAAATTCCCCAAACTGTAATTCCATTGGGAAAAAAGAGACTAAGTGGGGAAGTAAACCAAATTCTGAGGGAGGGATTTCATTTTCACATCATTTCCAATACTGTTGGCATTTATTTGTTAAGACTTTTGTTGTTGTTGTTAGATGCCATTGAGTCAGGTCCAACTCATAGTGACCCTATATAGAACAGATGAAATGCTACCCAACCCTGTGCCATGCCTGGCACTATGTCAATGCTTCTCCACTATTCATAGGGTTTTTGATGGCTGATTGGGGAATGTGCTGCCATTATCTTCACCTAAGCCTACAGCACCTGGCATTCCCATGTGGTCTTCCATCCAAGTACTAACCAGGTCAAGCCTGCTTAGCTTCCAAGATCTGATGGGATCACATACCAGGGTAGTATGGCCATAGACTGTAAAGACCTTTAGATCTAATTTATTTTATACAGTTATTGCAAATTTGACTTCCTGAAAGTGTTTTGTGACAACACTGACTTTGCATTTAAGCTATGTGTTTGTAAATTTCTCAATAAGTTGGAGTTTTCTCAATTAGTGAAGAAATGTCTTTTTATATATCTGCATTTAAAGACTTAATAGTCAACATCTGGGTTCTGAGTGACCACATATATGGTAGTGACCCAATGTGGTTCAATGGGTCTCGTCAAGTTGGGCCAGTCACAGTGGCCCATGCCTGTACCCAGTGATTCTGGATGCAGAGGCAGGAGGATTGCCAGTTCAAGACCAGAGGCAGTCTACATAACTTAGTGATATCCTGATTTAAAAAATAAAACTGGGCTGGGTTGCAGCCCAGTGGTAGAGCACTTGTCAAGTATGTGCAAAGCCCCCAGGAGCACAAAAAAAAGAAAAGAAAAGAAAAGAAAAAGAAAAGAAAGAAAGAAAAAAGAAAGAAAAGACAGGTTGTCCAGTCCATCAGGGCATTTCAGATGACATCAAGGATGCCACTTATAGAGCGAGCAAGGTGCACATACTTACAACCATACTCACATGCATTTATGCATTTCATTTTTTGACCTATTTCCTTATGAATGTGGTTCATCTGCTTGTAGTTATTATGCCTGTGCATATGCATAATGATATGCCTATGCATATCATTAGTATGCATGAATATTTAGCCTGGAAAAACATTCTTATTATCTATTTTATTTTGTAAAGTGTCCTATGAAGTATTCTGTTGTGTTTTTATAGGATTCTCAAATAAGTCTCATTTAAAAAATATAAATCAGTATCTCTTAAAGAATTTTTTAATATTTTCCCCACAACTATGGTTTTAGAATTTTAATCCTTTAGGATTTTAGGTTTTGGGAATTTTGATCTTTTCATATTTCAACATTTAGGATCATGGTGTTTGGGACTGCATTTTTCAGGATTTGGCTTAAACCCACAAGAAAGGTGGGTTTGGATGAGTAGTCAAAAGGAAACTCATGTAGGACCCATGCACATGTACCAAACATATCTCATGTACGTATCCAGGTGTGGTGGTGCACATCTGTAGTCCTATCACTTAGGAGGCTGAGGCGGGAGAATCATGAGTTCAAGGCCAGCCTGGGACCTGAGCAAGACTCTGGCTCAATAAAATAAAATAAAATAAAAAACCCAAACACAACAAAATAAACAAAAAACAACATATATACAATATATGTGTGTTAGATTGCACTACACTTTTTTTAAACATAGTATATTTAGTGGGTGAAAGTTTCTAATAAGAAAACTTTTTTCAAAACAGCTAATATACATGTGGGAGAAGGACCTGGCAACCCCCTCCCAAAAATCAATCTGCCATTGAAAACTCTATGCACAGCAGAGAAGCACTGACAATAGTGTTTCCCCTGTTGTACAGATGGTCTCTATGAGTCGGACACCGATTTGATGGCACCTAACAACAACAACAACAACAATATACACGTACCTGAAGCTGTAGAACTGTGGCATCCGATCCTGTCAGATCTCGGTAGCTAAGCAGGGTCAGACCTGGTTACTACTTGGATAGGAGAACACCTGGGAAAACCAGATACTGTACACTTGGGCGAAGGATGCGGTAACTCACTCCCCCCAAAAATCAATCAATCATTGAAAATCCATGAATAGCAGAGAAGCACTGACAATGATGTTTCATCTGTTGTCCATAGGGTCTCTATGAGTCGGACACTGACTTGATGGCACCTAACAACAACAGCAACAATATACATGTATGTAATTCACTGGAAGAGGGAGAAATGATCAGTAAACATAAGAAAATCAAATCCTGTAGCAGAAAATTATTAATCAAAACACTGGGCTATCATTTTCATCAAAAGTTTGGCACAAGTAAGAAAGAATAAAAACATCTGGTGCTATAACAATTTTTTGAAAATATTTATATTCCCCAACAAAATCTATTTTAGAAAATATAATGAAAAACTATATGTAAAGATCTATTTTTAAAGATGTTTATTCAATATTTTTGTAAACAACCCATTAAAAACAGAGTGCAATATCTATCTTTGTTGTTGTTGTTGTTAGGTGCCGTCGAGTGGAGTCTGACTCATAGCGACCCTATGTACAGCAGATCGAAACACTTGCCGATTCTGTGCCAGGCAAACAATCTTATTTATGTTTAAGCCCATTGTTGCAGACACTGTGTCAATCCATCTGGTGGAGGGTTTTCCTTTTTTTCGTTGACCTGCCACTCTCCCAAACATGATGTCCTTCTCCAGGGATTGATCTCTCCTGACTACATGTCTGAAACATGTAAGACACAGTTTGGCCATTCTTGCTTCCAAGGAGCACTCTGGTTGTACTTCTTCTAGGACAGATTTGTTGGTTCTTTTGGTAGTCCATGGTATATTCAATAGACATCTCCAGCACCACAATTCAAAAGCATCAATTCTTTTTCTGTCTCTCTTGTTCAGTGTTCAACTTTCACAACCATATGATGCCACTGAATATACCATGGCATGAGTCAGACGCACCTTCATCTTCAATGTGACATCTTTGCTTTTCAATGCTCTAAAGAGATCTTTTGCCACAGCTTTTCCTAGAGCAATGCATCTTTTGATTTCTTGACTGCTGCTTCCATGGGTGTTGATTATAGAGCCAAGCAAAGCAAAATCTTGGACAACCTCACTCTTTTCTCCATTTATTGTGAAGTTGCGTGTTGACCCAGTTGTAAGCATTTTTGTTTTGTTCATGTTTAGTCCTAACCCATATTGAAGGCTATGATCTTTGATCTTCATCAGTAAATGTTTTAAATCTTCTTCACTTTCAACAAGCAGAGTGGTGTCATCTGCATAACAGAGGTTGTTAATGAGTCTTCCTCCAATCTTGATGCCACGTTCTTCCTCATAAAGTCCAGCTTCTCGGATTATTTGCTCAGCGTATAAATTGAAGAGATAGGGTGAAAGTATACAGCCCTGATGCACACCTTTCTCAACTTTAAACCACTCAGTGTTTCCTTGTTCTATTCAAACAACTGCCTCCTGGTTCATAGACAGTCCTGGTTCATGTACAGTTTCTCATGAGCACAGTTAGGTGTTCTGGTATTCCCATTTTCCGAAGTGTTATCCATAATTTGTTATGATCCACACAATCAAATGCTTTTGCATAGTCAATAAAACATAGATAGACATCTTTGTGATATTCTCTACTTTCAGCTAATATCCACCTGACATCAGCAATGATGTCCCTGGTTCCCCGCCCTCTTCTGAATCCCACTTGATTTTCCGGTAATTCCCTGTCTATATACTGCTGCAGTCGCTTCTGAATGATCTTTAGTAAAATTTTGCTGGTGTGCGATATTAATGATATTGTCCGATAGTTTGCACGTTCAGTTGGATCCCCTTTTTTGGGAGTAGGCACAAACATGGATCTCTTCCAGTCACTTGGCCAAGTAGCTGTCTTCCAAATCTGTTGGCATAAACATGTTAACACCTCCAGTGCTGCATCTGTTTGTCGAAACATCTCTATTGGTATCCCATCAATTCCTGGAGCCTTGTGTTTCACCAGTTCTTTCAAGGCAGCTTCCACTTCGGCCTTCAACACCATTGGTTCCTCTTCATATGCAACCTCTTGGAATGGTTGGTCATCTACCAATTCTTTCTTGTATAATGACTCTGTGTATTCTTCCCATCTTCTTTTGATGTTTCCTGCATCATTTAATATTTTCCCAGTAGAATCTTTCACTACTGCTACTCGAGGCTTGAATTTTTTCTTCACTTCCTTAAGCTTGAGAAACACAGAGCGTGTTCTTCCCTTTTGGTTTTCTGCCTCCAGCTCCTTGCACATGTCATTATAATATTTGTTTTTGTCTTCTCCAGCTGCCTTCTGAAATCTTCTGTTTAATTCCTTAACTTCATCATGTCTTCCTTTTGCTTTAGCTGCTCCACGTTCGAGGGCAAGGTCCAGTGTCTCTTTTGACAT
>VMDO01034404.1:0-17002 GCA_007922755.1 Pedetes capensis | reverse complement strand
TAGCCAAGAACAACAAAAAATATTATTACAATTGAGTCAGTAAGCAACTTCATGATAAATGGAGAAAAGATTGAGGTTACCCAAGATTTTGCTTTACATGGTTCTACAATCAACACTCATGGAAGCAGCAGTGAAGAATTCAAAAGATGCAATGCATTTGGAAAAACTTTTGCAGAAGACCTCTTTAAAGTTTTTTTTTATTAGAAATTTTTAATGTACATCATAATGTGATTCATTTTGACATGCTTTTTGTTGTGACAATTTTCATATATGCAATTTGATAAGCATTATTCATATAGGTTACCCCTTACCCTCCTCTATGTTTCCCCCCTCCCCCCCTTTCTATCTAAGTTTCCCATCCAAGTCTTCTCTATCTTTTACTATATAGTATTTTTCTATATGTCCTTGGGTTCCATTTCTGTTTAAGATAGAAACTTTTCCTGTAGTGGTCTTTGTTTCTATCTTGTTAGAACAATTACATGCGATTTTTAGTCCATTTATATTGACCTCATTCTTGGATGGGAGACCTCTTTAAAGTTTTAAAAAGTAAACAATGTCACATTGAAGAAGGAGGGGCATGTGACTAATCCTATGCTATTTTCAGTCTCATCATATGGTTTGTGAAAGTTGGACATTGAATATGGGAGATGGGAGAAGAATTAGTGCTTTTGAATTATGGTGCTGGAGACAAATATTGAATATACCATGGACTGCCAAAAGAACCAACAGATCTGTCCTAGAAAAAATGCAACCAGAGTTCACCTTTGATGAAAGGAAGGCTGGACTGCATCTTACATATTTCGGACATGTTGTCAGAAGGGACCAATCCCGGGAGAAGGACTTCCTGTTTAGGAGAGTGGCAGATCAACAACAATAAAAAAAAAGTAAGGAAAATCCTCAACTAGTTGGATTGACATAGTGTCTGCAACAATGGGCTTAAACATAAAAAAGATTGTGTACCTGGCACAGAATATGGGAGTGTTTTGTTCTGTTGTAGATAGGGTCACTATTCATTGGACCTAACACAAAGGCACCTAACAACAAAAACAACATAGTCAACCAAGAAAGAAGACAGACAGTGTCCAAAGAGTAAGAAGCATGGTTTAGCAATGAAGACAGAAATGGAGTCATTTGAATCAAGTTTTCATGGGGTTCCGGTATACCGATGGAAGTTTAACTTTTTACCAAAAATTTTCATCCACCTTTACATGATGGTAACATAACATAGAACCTTCACAACATATTCTTTGCAAAAATGGAAACACAATAATTATACTAATCTAGGAACATGGTAAGAATAAATGACTGATAATTGAGAAGTAAATAATGAATATAATAGATTCAGATGGAAAACATTTAAGTCAATAGTCAAAGACTTCAAAATATCTATATTTAGTACATTTAATAAGTTATATAAAAAGGGAACCAGTTCCAAAAATGACTGACCTAGACAGGCTGAAATCTATTTCAGATATTTTGCAAATGCATTTTTATATAGGAGTTAAATCGATACATTCCTCGAGCAAAACAATTTACTGTAGCATAAGAAGAAAATCTAAGTGGTCTTATTCTAGATATTGAATTAATTGTTTAAACCCCTTCCCTAGAAAAAAAGCTCAAAGTTGAAATATTCTAGTACATTCTGTTTATTTTGTTTTGTTTTTAGTACTTAGGGCAGAATCCAGGGCCTCGCACATATTTTGCAAGTGCTCTCCCACTGGGCTGCAAACCCCAGCTCTTTTTTATTTTTTATGGAGACAAAATCTTGCTCAATTAAACAGATTGCCTCTGGCCTATAACCTGTTATCCTCCTGCTTCAGCCTCTGGAGTTGCTGGGATTACAGACATGAGCCACTGCACCCCACAAGTTAGTGTATCCTGTACTAATGGATTCTTCTAAACATTCATGGATTTTAAAAATATGATTTTATGTAAATACTTTCAGATGATATAAAAAGAAGGATCATTTTTCAATGCATTGTATGAGACCAACAAAACTTTAACAGCAATATTTGACATGGATATTATAAGACTAAATTTATAGTACAAGATCTGAAATAAATAATAAAATCTTGAAAGTAGTCTTAGCAAATAGATTCAAGAAATCTATACAAAAGATGAAAGTTCAGGACAAATTATGACAGTGATGCAATATAAGTTAACTTTAACAATTAAAATCATTATTATTTACTACATTTGCAGAATAATGGACAATAATCATCTTAATAGATACCGAAAAATATTTTATAAAATTCAATACCATTTCATAATTTTAAAAGCACAACAAAATAGAAATATGTATGAAATTCTTTCATATAAACAACTTTTTTTTTTTTTGGTGCCATACTTGGAAGTTGAAACCAGGGCCTCACACATACTTTTGGAAGTGCTCTATCACTGGGACATCCAGCCCTTTTATTTTGAGTCAGAATCTCCCGAAATTATGCAGGCTGCCTCTGGCCTCAAACTTGAGATCTTCCTGTCTCAGGCTCCTGAGTCACTGGGATTACAGGCATGCATCACGGCACCCTACTGGATATCTGTATTTTTAAAATAATAATAATTTTGATCCTCCCTGATGCCATACTAATGAGTAAATTCCACATAAACTTTAGGTTTAATGTAATATGAAACATATAACTATAGGCTCCAGAAAAACATATGAATTGTTTCTTTATGACTTTGCTTATTCAAATATTTCTTCAGATGAAATAAATTAAGAGAAATATGAGAAAAATAATGAGTTAGTTGAACTTCATTAACATAACATCTGTTTGTCAACAGGCAGCATTGCAAAAGTGAACAGACATACCAGTTACTGGGAGAAGATATTCCCAGAGAATATATCTGACAAAAGTCTTGAACACTAAAATACAAAAGAATACATAAACCCAATAATTTGACCCAATATCTTAAATAAATGTATGAAAAGACAACTCCAAAAAGAAGATATTTGAATGGCTAATTAGGATAAGGAAAGAGGCACTAAATAATTAGTCACTAAAAACATGGAAATTAATTTAAACTGGTTAAAATTAAAGAGTTAAACACTAAATTCTGCTAAGGAAGTATAGCAACTGGAGCTATCATCATACACACACACACACACACACACACACACACACACAAAACTTTCAACTCTAATTTTATATTCATGAAAAATTATTTTATCTATATTTCAGAACAATATGGGGGAACTGGGGTTTAGCTCAATTGGTCTCAGTTGGTAGATGCTGCTCTGTGCTGAGGCCCTGAGTTTGATCCCCAACACCAAAAATGGTGCAAATGTCCCTATTTCATTTTTCTTGATTGCTGAGTAATATTCCATTGTGTATATGTACCATAGTTTTTTTTATCCATTCTTCTGTTGAAGGGCACTTTGGTTGACTCTATATCCTTGCTATTGTGAAAAGTGCTGCATTGAACATTGAGGTGCAGGTGTCTCTGTGTTATGATGACCCATCTCCCTTTGGGTAAATTCCCAATAGTGTTATAGCTGGGTCATACGGTAGATCTATTTTCAGTTTTTTAAGATACCTCCATATTGATTTCCACAGTGGTTGGACCAATTTACAGCTCCACCAACAATGTAAGAGTGTTCTCTTTTCCCCACAACCTCGCCAGCATTTGTTGTTATTTGTTTTATTTATCTTGGCTATTCTTACTGGTGTAAGGTGAAATCTCAGAGTTGTTTTAATTTGCATTTCCCTAATGGCTAGGGATATTGAGCGCTTTTTCATGTGTTTCATGGCTTTACGGACCTCTTCATTTGAGAACTGTCTACTCAGTTCCTTTGCCCATTTGTGTATTGGGTTATTTGTTTTTTGGGGAGATTTTTTCTTGAGTTCTTTATAAATTCTATTAATTAGACCTTTGTCTGATGTATAACTGGAACCCAAGAACATATAGAAAAATATTGCTAAGTGAATGATAGAGAAGACTTAGATGGGGAGGGTGGGATGGAGGGAAGCATACAAGAGGGCAAGGGGGAACCTATAGGAATAATGTACATCAAAATGTATATATGGAAATGTCACAATGAAAAACATGTCAGAATGAATCACATTAAGGTGTCCATTAAAAATTTCCAATTAAAAAAAAATGGGAGAAGCACCTGGAAACCAACAATCTACTAGTGAAAACCCTATGAGGGTTACTATCAGTCAGACTCAACTCAACAGCACCTTACAGCAACAACAACAACAACAACAACAACAACAAAATATGTATAAAATATGTAAAAATCATTAACAAGAGAAGGGATAAATGTATTGTGGTAGATTCATGTTGTTGTGGAGTAGATTCATATACAACATAAACTAACAAATTATATATCCAAAGGAATGTGTCTCACAAACACCATATTGAGAAAAATGGAATATAGCCTATAAAATTTATTTCCATAAGCTTTTAAGAGAAATAGCTATCTGTGCTTATAGAATTGAGCAGTATGCATGTATATGCATATAAAATGCATTTTTTAAAATGTCCAAAAGAAGATAAACAAAAGACAGGTAACAGCAGAGTAAGAGATTTCAGTGTAGCATTGTTGTGATGGGTTTTTGCTGTTGTTAGGTGCTGTGAAGTCAGGTCTGGCTCATAGAGACCTCAATTCTGATTGGCATGAGTTATTTACTCAAACAATATTTATGAACTATTACTGGAGACCATAGATTTTCAGTGGTGTAATTGCAGTTAATCATACAGTTTTCTCTTGTGATAATCAGCAGCACACAAGCAGAGATAATATCAGTGGTTATACTGATCCAAAACTGCATAGTTATGATGGTAAGTCCTCTGGAAGCTTAATGGGTAAGACGTAAGTGTCAAGGTAGTGAGTCTAGACCAGAGAGAAAGTAAAAGGAAACCTTTATGAATGAACTGATAAATTGTGACAAGACTAATTTATGTAGAATCAAGAACTCTTAGCAAGGACAATGTACATAGAAATATTTGTGAGGTTTATGTGTATTGTGGTTGTTGTTAGGTGCTGTCAAGTCATGTTAGACACATAGTGACCCTCGTAGGGTTTTCAGTGGCTGATTGTTTCAGGATTGCCTCAGGAGTGGATTGCCACATCTTTCTCCCAGTTTTGTAGTGTTGAGAATCGAATTCAAGACCTCAAAGACTGCAAAGCGGCACTCTACCAACTGAGCTAAATCCCAGCCCTTATGTGTATTATGCAGAATGAGTCCCTGTCTCTCCTCTAGTGACTCCTTGGCTTTAGTCCAACTACATGACATGTTTGTCCAATGCAGCATGGTATTCATTCTACACATTTGTTCACATAGTGCATTCTTCAGTTCAGTTCCTCTACTAGATAGAAATTATAGAAAATGGAGAATCCTGTTGTACTTCTGTGTTTAAGACAATATGCAGTATCATAGCTCTAATGAATGGACAAGGGCCTGTCTTGCTTCCTCCCACTGTGGGTTGCTCAAATTTCAAGTAATTCTTAATAGTTAAACTGAAATTTACACTCTCCATAGTGGATATTTATGAAATAAAATATGTACTTATAAACAGGAGAGAATTAAATGGACTCCCAAAGCAATGTTGCTATCCCTTGAAAATGTTTACATTTTAGTTAGACCTTACAAAAAATTGAACTAGTACCACATTAATAGATAGTCACCACGATTGTAAAAGGAGTTGTTAAACTTCTAATTACATAGGTTTATGTACTACATATCAGCAGAAAAACCAAAGGTATTCTCATCTAGAGCAGTACAATCTAAAATGAACAAGTTACTTGTGCGTACATGTGTGCCTTTTTTCATACTGATCTCCCCTTTTTCATTTTTACTTCAATAAAACAGTGTTCTTAATTTAAAATTTAGCCTGAAAAGTTGAAAGTCAAATCTCTTCCTGATTGTCCCTTGATTTTCATATTTAAACTCTAAACATTTCTTTTTAAATTTTCTGCTTTTAAATCTATAGATGAACATGAAAATATGTTGAAGATTTAGTAAATGCAAATCTCAAGAATAAATTATTAAAGCACTATTTCATATCACTCAAACTCACTCCCACTCAGAAATACTTATACTTTATATGTTGATAAACTTTCTTTATATCTTGTGTCTGTACATCTATTTACAAACTCACTCATACTCATATAATATACATACATATGTACTAGGTAGATTTTCATCATAGATATTATCATGCTCTGTTGTGCAATGCGCATTTCGTTCTTAACAAAGTACCTTGAATACCTATCCTTGTCAGTACATTTTGCTTTAATACATTCCATTGAAAGGAATAGAAATGCTATTCTTAATATAAAAATATCTTCTTTTTTTTAGTACTGGAGGGTTGGACTCAGGGCCTTGAATAAACTTTGCAAGTTCCCTATTACTGGGCTGCACCTCCAATCCATTTTATTTTTAAATCTTATGACAGGTTCTTGCTAAGTTATTCAAGACACCTCTGGCCTTAGACTCAAGATCTTCCACTCTCTGCCTCTCAAGTTGCTGGGATTATAGGCATGTGCCACTATGCCAAGCTAAAAATATCTTTATTTATGGACATGTAGGTTTTTAAATTTTTTCCACTATTATAAAAAGTGTTGCAAAATATGTAGAAACAATATTTATGTTTTAGCAAATTACTATCCAATTTATGTTCATAGTTTATGAATACTCATTGCTCACATACTCATCAGTAATATAATAATCTATTAAATTTTGCCAATCTTATGTGTAAAATAGATGTTCCATTGCTTTTCAAATTTTGCCTTGCCTTGATTTTTAGGAAATCTTGGAATGTTTTCAGATGTTTGTCTTTTGTACTTTTGAATATTTATTTCTTGTATATATGTTCTTTCCTTACCTCTTTACTGTTCATTTTCTTTGCCTTTTGTGTCATAAGAGATTATATTTCATACATTATCTAATTTATGTTATAATAACCTATTTTTATTCCTTGCCTCATTGAATATAATTTTTTGTATCCAATTTCTTCTCTAGACTTGTAAAAATAAGTAACAAAAGAAAATTTAAATCCATAAACATATAAGCAATAAAAAATGTCATATGCAAACACAAAAGAGCACTTTTTGGATCAGAGAAGCCAGGCTAACTATGTCTTTAGGCTGAGAAATAATAAGATACATGTTTTTCAGAGTATATTCAGTTTGTATAATAGTAATAAGTTTGTATAAGAAGTTTGTATAAGTAACAACCAGCATTTTGCCCTATGCTATGTATAATATTTATACTTCTCATAAGATCATTTCAACGTACATTTTGTTTATATCTTCACTCAAGATGTGATGAAACTGATTTAAGGAGAAAGTAAATAACTAACTACACATTCCATAGATGGCAAATGACTGTTCTGATATCTGAACCTACTGAGAATGTCACCCACACCTGACATTTTTTCCACATCCCATTACTCCTCTGGACTACAGGTGTGTCAGCTTCAAGCATCTAAACATCTTTACTTATGAATATGAATTTATTTTGAGATAGAGTCTCATTAAGTTGCCCAAGTTAGGCTCAAATTCATTCCTGCTTCAGCTTTCTAAATGCTGGGATTAAAGCCGTGTACCACCATGCCTGGCTGTGAAATTGAAATTTTGACAGTAATCTATGGTAGACAAAATAATAGTCTACCAAAGATATACCCATCTGAATTACTGGAACTTGTGCACATGGAAACTCACATGGTAAAGGAGACTTTGCAGCTGTAATCAGGTTAAGGACTTTGAGATGGATCCCTTATTCCAGATTATCCAGTAAACCCAACATAATCACAAGAGTCTTTATAAAAGAAGAGCAAAAGAATCAGAAAGATTTGAAGAAGCTACGCTGTGGGATATCAGAATTCTAACTCTGTAAGATAATAAATTTATTTTGCTTTAAACTCTATGACAATTACAGCAACAGTATGAATCAGATGCAAATCCTAAGGGAACAAACAACTTGTAGAGTGACTTTTGTTTTGTCATTAAGTATCTGAAGCCGATCCTGCTTTTTACCACATCTTTATGACTCCCCATGTTTGTTGCTTTGTCTGCAGAACTCCCCGCAGGCCCTTATGTAATTAGGAAAGTTTTCAACTCTTCAGATCTGTAGTTAGTGATGGCATAATGAGCTGTGGCACCATAATTTTTTAAAAGTATGTTTACCTAAGGGAAAATGCCTCTAGAGGTTTACATAAGTTTTAGGAAATGATTTAAGGGAGGTATGGTATAACGTGGAAAAAAGATAGTGCTTCCAAGTCTTCTTAATGATTTAATCCACAAAATTGGGTCATATTTATGAAATGTCATATAAAAATGAATGTCATCATGTCTGAGATGCTATCAAAGGAATACTTAATTATGTTTAAAACAGTGATATGTCTTACTATATGGCCTTTCTGATTGTTTTTCAAAAAACTTTTAAATTCAATTTGGGTTAAACAATCATAAATTAGAAGCCAGATATTTTAATTTCCTACACTTTAAAATCTGTGTTCATTGTTATATATTTTCCAAGAAAAGCAGCCAAATTTAAAAACTGAATAAAGCATAGGAGATTTATCTCCAAGTTATCTTTATGAAAATGTAAAGGCAACCAAACTTAAAAATTGAATAAAACATCGGAGATTTATTTTCAAGTTATCCTTTATGAAAATGTCATTGAATGGTAAATTTCAAAAAAAAAAGTTTAATAACTTTATTACAATAGATTCTGTAAAGCAGTCAGGAGTTTATCATGCTTCTCTGCTTTTTACATTTTGGGGATCTACAATTATTTTGATTGGTACTTTCTGTAATTTCAATAGAAATAGAAATTGTAATTCCATCAGCACTGTAGAGTATTTTCCTTTTTCCTTGCCTTTTAAAAGTTATTAAATATAAAATTCTACTCTGCCTACACAAATGGTCTCCTCAGATTTAATAATTTATACTGTATTAGGATTAGCAGCGTCCTTAGATAGTTATCTCAAACATATATTTCAAAAACTCAGGATGGCTTAGTAATTTACATTATGTCAAACAACTAATAAATCAAAGAGTTATGTAGTGACCCAGACTCCTAATTCCCAAGTGTGTGTCCATGTCCATGAAAATATATATGTGCCTGTGTGTCTATACATATAAAAAAGAATATGTATGTATATACATAATCTATATACATCTTATGAATACATTTTATATTATGGAACCTCTCAGGATTAAAAGAAAAAAATACCGTGTAATCCTGTTATCTCAAAACCATCAGTTTTGGTTTTAAATTAGTAAGATTATAGAGGCTTACTTTTAAAATAGGAAAGCTTGTGCAAATCATTCTATTTGCTTTAAGTTATTGATGAGAAATGGACAATGGATCTGAAATGCTTGAAATGTTAATCAAGTGGAGATTTTTTGAGAGATATAATACTAATAGTGAGAATGAGCTTATGATGATGATCCTTAAAATATCAAAATAAATATTTAAACCTTTTGTATTATACATACAGAGCCTGTGAGAAAAAGCATACATATCTTTAGACAAAAAAGTTCCATCGTGCTGTTTTAAGAATTGTACCAGGTGCAGAGGCAATTACCTATAATTGCAGCAATTCAGGAGGCAGAGGCAGGAGGATCACAAGTTCCAGGCCAGAGCCAGCCTACACAACTTAGTGAGACCCTGTCTTAAGAGAAGAAGTTTAGAAAGGGGCTAGGAGATACAGCTTAGTAGCGGTAAAGTGCTTGCAAAGTATGTGTGAGGCCCTGAGATCAACCCCAAGTAGTATAAAAAAAAAGAAAGAAAGAAAGAAACAAAGAAACAAAGAAAGAAAAAAGAAAAAATACATTATATGCTTATTTATCTGATTACATTGCTACCCTAATTCAACTCAACTTTGAAAAGAAATACATAAGTAAAGTCTCTTAAAATGTGTATATACTTCTTCGCACCCTCAGCAGTTGTAGAGCTCTCCTATGAGTTACTTACATTTCTCTTCTATTACTGCTATATCATATTGCATTTGATTTTTAAATACTGATCTAATAAAAGACAATTTCAATTTTAATTTTTATTGGCACTTCATAATTGCATATATTTCAAAGTTACCATGAAATTATTTTATTTCTGATGGTTGAACACAGGACCTCATGCATGCTAGGAAAGTATTTTGCCACTGAGCTACACCCCTCTAGTTTTTATCTACAGGGCTGCCTAAATTGCATGGACTGCCTCTGGCCTCAAACTTGCAATTCTCCTGCCTCAGCCTCTTGAGTTGCTGGGATTACAGGCATGTGCTATGTATGATATCCAACTGTAATATTCCAATACATATATTCATTGTATAATGATCAAATCAGGGTAAATAGCATACATTTCACCTCAAACATTTATTATTTCTTTGTGGCAGAAACATTCAAAATCCTGTCTTCTAGTCATTTTGAGATATATGCATCATTACCTGCAGTCAAACTACTATGCAAAAGAGCACTAGAATTTATTCTCCCTTTCTAATTGTAATATTGTACCCATTGACCAACCCCTCCTCATCCTCCTTCCTCCTGTGCCCCACAGTCTCTGATAACCACAGTTCTAGTCACTACTTCTGTTAGGTCAGCTGTTATATATTCCACATATGAATGAGATCATGAGGTATTTGTTTTTCTGTGTATGGCTTATTTCACTGAACATAATGTACTCCGGGTTCATAAACACTGGTTTTATAAAATGATTGTTTTGTTTGCATTGACAAAACTTTAATTTAGGAAAATGGTCACAATTTCTCTACTGCTGTTATTCTATCCATCACACATTATTTGAAAATAAGTGTTTATTATGTCATTTGTGGTATAGTTATTCAAAGTTGAAAGCTTTTTTTTTTTTTTTTTTTTTTTTGGTAGTACTGCGGGTTGCACCCAGGGCCTAGTTCTTGCATGCTTTGCAAGTGCTGGATCACTGAGTTGCTGCCGCCAGCCCATTTTTTTTTACTTTTTAGAGACAAAGTCTCACTGAATTACGCAGACTGCCTCTGGTCTCCAACTTGTGATCCTACTGCCTCCGACTCCCGAGCCACTGTAATTACAGGAGTGCACCATAGCACCCAGAAAAGTTGAAAGCTATTTTAAACATTGTTTTGACAATTCTTTAAGATGTATGTAACAATTCCTGTAATTAATATATTTAAGAGGAAGAGAAACTATTTTAACTACAATAAAATGAGCTTAATTTTGTGTTAAATAATGGTCATGCACACCCACATTGCAACTCAATTAACTTTAACCAGAATTTTTTGCACACCTTCTATGTGATTGATTCTAGGTACTTGGTACTAAAGAAGCAAAAATGAATATAGTCAGTCCATGATCTTGAATGCAGCTGGGGTTTAGCTTAGTTGGAAGAGCGCTGCTTCACACTATCTGAGGACCAGGGTTTGATCTCCAACACCACAAAAACAGGAGAAGGATGTAGCAATCCACTCTCAAAGCAATCCTAAAACAATCAGCCATTGAGTTGGACCTGACTAGATTGCACCTAACAACAACAGTGATCTTGAAAAAAGTATGTAATTGGGCTCACTGAGATTTAGTAAATAATATAATCAAATTTTAAAGCCCTATATATTCTTCCATTCTACATATGGGTGCTGAGCACTATGTGAAATTTTGAGATACACAAGTGATTGGAAAGTTAATTCTCCCTCTCCCTAAGCCACTTAGTAGCTGGCAGGGTCAAAAGACTTAAGCAAATAATAACAGAGAACAATATAAAAATGCAAATGTGTCCAGGCACCACAACACACACCTGTATTCCCAGTGCCTTGGGAGGTTGAGGCAGAAGGATACCGAGTTTGAGGTCAGAGACAGCTTGCTTTACTTAGCCAGACCCTGTCTCCAAATGAAAAATAAAAAAAGAAACTGGGCTTCAGTTCAGGACAGAACACTTGCTTAGAAAGTGTGAAGCCTGAGTTCAACCCCAAGTATTGCACCTTCTGAAAAAAAAAAAAAAGCGAATGTATAAATTGTGGGTAAGGTGATATAAATAGTACTATAATAACTTGCCCTAGATAGTATATTTAGACAGAGTTGTAGCCAGCTAAATAAAGCATCAGCAGAGGTCTTAAGAAAAGTATTAATTAAGCAATTAACTTGGAAGGAATAACTCTCCAATCTGAGGAAAACAATACTCAAAGTGAGGAGAGTTTGAGCATGATGGACAAGTGGTCAGTCTGGCAAGGATCAAGACATTGCTGCAGAAATGAAGTGAATGGTTTACTGAATTAAATACTAAAAAAAAAAAAAAAAAAAAAAACTAGAGAATGGTGTGTATCTTGACCTTCGCAAGAGGATTTTCATCAATTACTAAGTAGATTAGCGCTATACAATGATATAACGAAGTGAAGAAAATCAGGTGAGGAAATGAAAACATTAAAACTAGAAAATCTTTTGAATAATTTCATATGAAGAAATAAACAGAGATTGATAGGTGAAGAGTGAATAGAGTTTAAATAGGTTTTAATTTTCTTTTTCTTTCTTTTTTATGAGAGCAGATTTAAAAATAATGGGAACATGTGTAGCATTTAAGAAAGAGAAGATTTAATAATATAAGGCATTTAAGAAGGCACAGGGTAATGAAAACATGAGTCTTCTAAGAGAGACAATTTCTAAGTGAGGGGTATGGTTTTATATTTATTATCAAGAAATTGATTAGATTCCATCTGTTTTCTTTTTTTTTCTCTGAAGTAGGTAGGTTAAGTTGGGAGCTAAGAGTCGGAGTTGTGGTCAATAGAATGGTTAAAGAAAGTAAGCAAAATTTGAGATAGAAATATTATATGTACAAACATAGGAACAGATTTCACCAATAGTCATAGAAAATGACTGAACATTATAGGGACCCATTTGAAGCTGGTGACCATGAATTAGTTGTGTATCCGAGCTGATGTTTCTATGGCTTTCTCCAACACAAACCCTCATTTCTTGACTTCAGACACCCAGAAAAGCAGGTCTCTAATCAAAAGATAATAAGCTACCTACAATAAAGCTAGAAAGAATGAAAGGAAGTTGGAAGCTGCAAGATTTTATGACTGCTTAAATATGATCTGCGAACAAAACACTACCCAATGTTGTGCCATGCACATGATCTCTTTATGTTTGAATCCATTGTTGCAGTGTTTCTTCTCAGTTTGAGTCTGACCATACCAGCAACTTGAGATCCCAGGGACTTTACTCCATTTCTTTCATTAAGGTTGACTCTACTTTGTGGAGACAACCCTTCCTCAATGTCTTTTTAATACTTCCACTGTCTTTGACAATGGTTCTTTGATATTCATAGGGTTTTCAATGGATAAGTGTTCAAGAAGTGGATGGCCCTGCTGGTATCTGAAGCTATGCTGGTAGCATAGCTTTCAGCATCACAGCAACAAACAAGCCCCCAAGAACAATAAGCTGACAAACACGTGGGGGCATAAAATCACTAGAATATAATAATTGTCTATGGATTAGGTGCCACTGATCATCAAGTCCTTCCTTTAAACCTAGCTATAATTACTCTAGTTCAAAATCAACTTTTTCTTTGTACTTGGGGGTTGAACGTAGGGTCCTGTGCATACTTTACAAGTGCTCAACCACTAAGATGCACCTCTAACCTCTTTTTTAAAAATTTTCATCTTGAGGCAGGATCTTGCTAAATCACTTAGGCTATCTCTGACCTCAAATTTACAATCCTCCTGCCTCCATCTCCACTGCGATTACATGTGTGTGCTACTGCACCAGGCCTTCAAAATCAATTTTTGATCAAGATTATAATTTGTCTAATGACTCTAATATATTTTTTCTCAGGTGAATAATAAATATACCTCATAAAATTAAATGAATAAAATCTCAACAAATTTGGTAATTTGCTTCTAGCATCAATTATAAATTTATCATTTAATATATAAACATATCCAATAAAGTAAGATTTTCATGAAAAAATTATTATAAAGCTACAGAAGCATTTAAGTTTCTACATTTGAAAGTTTTTATGGTTATAATTTAGGACTTAAATGACTTAAGCTTAGTATCCAGATGACAGACCTATCTATGAAATGGTAGTCCATAGCAGTCAATTATTCTACAGACAAGGCTAAGTTGTCTTGCATTTTTATTTTGATATTGAATATTTAATGATAACAATGAAGATTTAACAGATTTTGCCAGATTTAAATTCCACTCATAATTCTTTTGGGGAAAATTTAACTTTATTTTTCTACTAAATTTTTTTTTAACATTAAGGGAGTGAAACTTAAAATGGTGCAATCCATTATTAAAGTGAATGTGTTGTAGTGCATCTGGCAATTGGTTATGTCCAAAAGACAATTTAAAGATTTGTTTCTTTGCATTGTTTTTGTTAGGTAATGTCAAGTCCAGTCCAACTCATAGCCTCCTATAACCAAATACTCTAACACTGTGCCATGCATGGCACTATGTCAGTGCTTCTTTGCTATTGGTAGGGTTTTCAATGGTGCATTGTTTTGGGAGTAGATTGCCAGGTCCTTCTCCCTAGCCTTTGTTGTTGTTAGGTGCCGTTGAGTCAGTATCTAACTCATAGCGACCCTCATAGGGTTTTCAATGTCTGAGTGCTTTGGGATTGCCTTGGGAGTGGATTGCCAGGTCCTTCTCCCATTTTTGCGGTGCTGGGGATTGAACTCCGGGTCTCAGAGACTGCAGCGCAGTGCTCTACCCACTGAGCTAAATCCCAGCCCCCCTAGCCTTTAGCACTTGATATTCCCAGGCAGTCGCCTATCCAAGCACTAACCAGGCCCACCCTGCTTAGCTTCTGAGATCAGAAGGTATCGGATGCCAGGGAGCTATGGCTGCAGACTTGGTTCTATGTGTTACAACTTACTATTTCCAGTATTTCAATAGTGTGTTGTGAAATGCAACTTTGAACTGATGGTATTCTGAATTAAGGAGGAATATGTCCCTATGATTAAAATGGAACAGCTCGGACAAGCAGTAACATCTTCGAAAAGTTACTTTTGAGAAGAAAAATAAATTACTAAAAGGAAGAATAATAGTTAATGAGAGTGGGAAACCTGGTGGAGGAAAACCTTAACTATCAATGACCAGAAGAGATTTATGAAACATGCTAGATTTCTTCTGGAATTCTCAGAAATTCTAGTAATAGAGTGGGGGGGTCTTAGTGTTTAAACATAATATGACCTTTTTATTATTAAGCCATCAGATAAAGAGTGGTCCCATATGTAGGAGATGTTCTCATGATTCTTATTGGCTTTTTAAATTTCTAGCACCAGATTACTTACCCTAAGAAATATTTGTGATGAGATTGGAGTATATGGTTCATATAAAAAGTATATAATTTTCAGTGAGATGAAGAAACTTACAGAAAGCTACCACATTATCAAAGATTTTTGCAAATAAATGTGCTGATATCACAAAAGAAAGTAGTCTCAGAGTTTCTAAGAAGTGTTTTTCTTCAAAAGTCATAGCACCTACAAGTTTTTTGCTGAACCAGCATGACAAGGCTGTAGAAAGATATATCAAGGGAGAAGATGAAATTGGCCTTCAAAGATTTAGAAGCACATTTATTGGTTTAACTGAAATTATGACCCTGAGATTTCCTTTATTTTGAATATGGACACATGGGATAAGATGATTGGGTCCATTTTTAAATTACATCTATATTTGTAAGAAGAGTACCAAAAGAATTTGTCTGTTTTTCTAGGACAAGCTCCACACCATGCAGAGTAATTCTAAAATCAAGGCTGATCATGTGTCCAGAGATGGCCATTAAACTCACAGACCAAATCTGAAAAACATTTGTAAGTATTTAACTGCTGCTAAATAGCTTTCACAGCTAGCTAAATCATTTTCTCCAAGTAGTAATTGTTTCAATGTCTCAAGACATTAAAACCTATTAAAGTTTAATGACCCAAGTCTTGTTTTTCCCATAAAGGTGGAAACTTTTTTTGATGCTCTAGCTTTTTCTTTGTTAGTATATAACTATGGTGGCTACTAGTTTTACAAAATTCACAATTATATCTTCTTATGCAGCACAAGTCAAATTGACAAAACTATGATTTGGAAAAGTAATAGATCTGATTTCTTATTGAATTTGCTGAATTTTATATATTTAAAATAGCCATTTCCATATTCAAATGAAAGAGAGGAGAATACCACTAAGTGGTATAAGGGGCTGGGGTTTAGCTCCTCATACCACTTAGCACCATTCTGAGGCTCTTGGTTTGATCCTCAGCACTGCAAAAACCAGAGAAGGATATGGCAATTCATTCATAAAGCAATCTTGAAACAATCAGCCAGTGAAAACCCTCTGCAGGTCACCATGAGTGGGACCTGACTCGATGACACCCAACAACAAGTGATATGAAAACTCACTTATAGCAGTCCTATTTTTGTAGTTTCTTTTGCTAAAACTTGCTATCTGCATTTTACTAGAGACATTTGGACTTCACTTTGTGAAATGCTGCCATATTTATGCAAAAGTGGCATTCATTGGATATTATTTTATAATATTCACTTAATTGTCTCCCATGTGAGTGTGAATAGCACATAGACCTTCTTCCTTGCAATTTTCCCAATGGAACACTTTATTGTTCGTTTAGTAAAAAGGCAATATTACACATGTTACTTAGATAGTCAAAATTTAAAAGAAAATATAGGAAATTGGATGAAATAAAAATCATGATTTAGAAAATAATACTTACATTGGAAATCTATTTGCATACTTTTTAAAGGGTGCCAGTTGTCAGACACAGTTTTTGTGTATCATCGACTTAAGCCCTGTCCCACCTAAGGGGATAATTCCCTTGAGAGATGAAAATAAAATCAATCTCTCATTAATTAAAGCAGTACATATGACACTAGAGAAAAACATAGACTTCCAGCTAAATACTATATTTCTGAATTTGTCTTGAGAAAACAAATAGGAAAAATATATACCATTACTCTGATGAGTTTATTCTTTAAATTCTTAATAAAATTACTGAGTTAGATCTATATTACTTGTTAATTACAACTATCTAAGTAACATGTGTAATATTG
>VMDO01034403.1:0-17008 GCA_007922755.1 Pedetes capensis | reverse complement strand
TAGCGGCTCAGGCTGAACCGATGGCTGTGAGTGGGGAGGGAGGGCAGAGACAGCCCAAGGGAGGAGGCCTGTCCGGGTCTCCTGCAGGGGAGGCTCATGGTAAGGCACCAGGAAGCATCACCATCATGGAATAAGGGCAGTCAGGAGAAGCCACGTTTGGTTAAAATGATGCACTTTCCTTTGAACACAGAGGCTTTTCAATGCAAATGGTGCAATGAGCAGAATTACCCGACTGCACTGAGCCTGCAGAGGTTTTAACAGGAGAGAGATTAGATATGGAGATGGAGTAATGGTTGGAGACGTGGCTGTGGGTAAGACTGCTGAGGGTGAAGATGTGGGAGGGAAAGGGGAGAAGACAGGGACCAGGAGTGCAGGGAAAGGAAGGAAAGAAGGGAAAGCCGGGGGCAGAGCACTAGGATTCCCTGAACCAGGACCCAGGGCTCTACCCATGACCACTTCCCGCTATCAGCAGTACCTTCAGGACAGTACGGTCATTGTCCCCATCTTTATGACCCTTGCACTGGTCAGGATAATAAGGAACACAGAGGTTAAGCAATCAGGCTGACAGGATGGAGCCAAGGAGGGACAGAGTCACACTGGACCCTTGGGGAGCTGCCTCTTGTTCACACTCTTATCACTACACTCAGCAAGTCTGGCCCGACTCCTACTTTCGTAAGTACAGTTTTATCAGCTCTCAGCCAGTTCACTGACTTGTCCCTGGCTGCTTTATGCTACAATGGAAGCACTGAGTAATTCCAACACAGACTGTTTGTTATTAGGTGCTGGGGAGTCAGATCTGACTCAAAGTGACAGCAGAACAAAACACTCCCTGACACTGTGCCATGCACATAATCTTTTTATGTTTGAGCCCATTATTGCAGCCACTATGTTTCTTCACGCTTTGAGTCATGCCACATCAGCCAAAGGAGGTCCCAGGAGTTTTACTCCATTCCCACCATTAAGGTTGTCTCTACTTTGAGGAGGCAACTCTTCCCTAGTTGTTTCTTGAATACCTTCCAGCCTGGGGGGCTCATTTTCCTGCACTATAATTGACAGTGTTTCTCTGCTATTCATGGGCTGGGATTTAGCTCAGTTGGTAGAGCGCTGCCCTGCAGTCTCTGAGGTCCCGAGTTCAATTCCCAGCACCGCAAAAATGGGAGAAGGGCCTGGCAATCCACTCCTAAGGCAATCCCAAAGTAGTCAGCCATGGAAAACCCTATGAGGGTCGCTATGAGTCAGATACCGACTTGAGGGCACCTAACAACAACAACAACTCTCTGCTATTCATAGAGTTTTCAATGGCTAATTGTTTCAGGAGTGGGCTGCCGGGTCTTTCTCCCTAGTCTGTCTTATTCTGGAAGCTCAGCTGAAAACTGTCCACCACAGGTGGCCCTGCTGGTATCTGAAATGCTGGCTTTCAGCATCACGGCAACATGCAAATCCCCACAGCATGACAAGCTGACAGATACAAGGGGGAGCAGAGCCCACCTGCAAAGCCTGAAGCGTTGACTGCCTAGCCCTTTCGGGGGAAAAGCATGTCGGCCCCTGGCGTAGCCTGGATTATTCTTATAAGAGCCAAGGTCAGAACCGTGGGCCATGGCTGCATGTGGGGAGGCAGAGGAATGCAGCTTGGGGAGCCCACATGGAAATTCCCAGTAATAATACGGGAGGAACACTATGAAAGCAGCAGAGAGGTTAAAGGAGGACATAATCCCAAGAGTGGACATTGGCCGCTGGAAGCTTCAGAGCCATCAAGAAGGTTGAAGCCTGAGCCGGGCACGGTGGCACATGCCTGTAATCCCAGTGGCTGGGGAGGTGGAGGTGAGAGAATCACAAGTTCGAGACCAGAGGCAGTCTGTGTAATTCAGCGAGACCCTGTCTCAAAAAGTAAAAAATGGGCTGGGGGTGCAGCTCAGTGGTCTAGCACTTGCAGAGCATGCAAGCACGAGGCCCTGAGTTCAACCTCCAGAACTGCAAAAAAAAAAAAAAAGAAGAAGAAGAAGGTTGAAGCCTGAGGAAAGGTGATGAGCCTTGGCAGCGAGCCTTTATGGGTCAGAGGTGGGGAAAGATCAGGTTCTTGCTGCTCACGGAGCAGCTGCTGAGATGGACAAGGCCTGGGTGCGGAGTGGCCTCTGAAATGTTTTGTGATGAGATTAAGGAAGCGGGGCAGACGCAGATGCCTTAGCTGGTGGCAGAAGGGCTTGTTTAAAGGAAAGGCTACAAGAAACTGAACAGGACAGTAAGTGGAAGGGGGAAAGGACAGTCAAGAGGGTGTTGAAGCCACAAATGAAGATGGATCTCTGACCATGTCCAAGGTGGGAAGAGGGGCTGGAATCTGGAACCCAGAAAGAGGCATCAGCTTTGCCTGCAAGGAAGGGTGGAGAGAGGAGCTAGGATTGGGCGGGCACATTGGTGTGTAAGTGATTGGGCCAATTGCTTAGTTTCATGTCTCGTTCACTGCTTACAACTCTGTTGTTGTTAGGTGCTGTCGAGTTGTGTCCGACTCATAGCGACCCTCATAGGGTTTTCAATGGCAGATTATTTTGAGACTGCCTTGGGAGTGGGTTGCCATATCCTTCTTCCGTTTTTGCGGTGCTGGGAATCAAACTCGGGACCTCAGAGACTGGAGAGCGGCGCTCTACCAACTGAGCTAAATCCCAGCCCCTTACAATTCTACGAGCATGAAATTCAAATCCATATTTTACGAAGTGGGGATAAACTGAGTCTCAGAGTGGTTTCAGGGCTAGTTCAAGGGAAAGGTGGCGTTGAGGACAGGATCAGCACCAGGATTCAAACTTAAGAGTTGCCTACTCAAGAACCACATCGTTTCAATGCACAGAGGTATGAAGTGGTATAGTTAGTCACATCTTGGCTGATCTTTCTCATCTTCAGTTTTTCAATTCAGGTCCATCCGATGGAGAAGAACCAGATCAAGATGCTCTCTCTTTGCACCACACCCATCAATAGCATCCTGGAGGGATCAGAGGTGGCACCACCAGGCTTTCAAAGCACACCCAAGGATGCCTGTGAATGACTGTGAATGCTGGGGCTCCATCCAGAGTCTCGCACCCCACAACAGCCCCTTGACACCACCACCACCACTACAGCTGTTTTTGCAGGGCCTGAGAAGCCAAGAAGTTCTTCCAGTGGGGGTTTTACTGTAGTGACCCCACTGTTGGCTTAGATGCCAAAAGGGATGTCCCGTCCTCTGCTGGTCCTCTGCTCAACGTCCTTTCAGAAAACTGACAATTGGAACAACGCACAAAAGTCCAAATGGTGTCTCCTGGAGGCACACATCGCTTGCTGCCATTTCTCTCTGACTTTGGACAGACTTCGTGATTCGCTGGAGGGTTACCCTTCATCCCTACCCGAGGGTAGGGTACCCGGAAACACATTCCATTATGTTGATCGCAAACGTGAACGCACAACCAAGGTCGTGTGCTAGAGGACTCTCTCCTTGTCCAGGGGACACGCTGGGCACTATTCATGTAGTGCCACCATTTGCACAGCCAGGCCACCCAGCTTGCTCACATTGAGCTTGTGGTCTCCTGAAACCCTCCCAGCGTTTTTCTGATGAGCACATTAGGTCTCTGCTACACGCTCCACATTTCATTCATTTCATGACCTGAAGAGCAAGACTTTGTCCTCAGACTACACTGCATGTGGTCAAGTGCAGCCCAGTGACAGCAACTCTGAGTGTCAACACTTCCAGGCTGATCCGATAGACGTACTCTGCTCTGTCACCCAGGAGTGAGCTGCCCCACTAATTTATATTTCCCCTGGTCTGATTTTGTACTTTGATTTATATTACACTCTAAATGTGTATGCGTTTCCTTTAAGCTGCCTCATACCACAGGTATGAGGCGGGCACCTAAATAAAATAGTAGGTTTTGTGTTTTTACATGCCGTAGCATGATTCTGAGTCTGCAGGATTTCGTTACAATTCTCCAGCCTCCAGTTTTAAGGCATTATCTGTCCATTCCTTTACACTGCTGGAATTCTACATTGGGTACAGTCCTTCCAAAAGGGGACGCATACGGCATGGTGTCCACGAGACAGAACATGGTTGTCCCAACACCACGGAGGCTTCTGTTCTGCCATCTCTGTGCTTAGCTACCATCCTGGCTTCTCAGAATCAGCATGGGCTCAGACACCTAAAAAGATATCATGAAACAACGTTCTAGTTAAGGAATTAAAACAAAGATTCCTCTTATATTCAGAACTTTCCTCAACCCCCCTTCATTTGTATTTCTATTGATCTTCCCAACTGGAAACTTATTTATGTGTCTGATCTGAATATACACCACGAGGGGCCACCTCCTCTGAGTGGGATTCTGAAATTCACACAGAAGGAAAAGTTGCGTAGAATCAAAATCCCTAGGAAGACACTGTTGGAGGCCTCGTGACTTCTCCTGATGAGACCAATACAGTTGGGTGTTTGTTTATGGTGGTTTTTTTGTTTTTGTTTTTGTTTTTGTTTTGTTTTGTTTTGTTGCGATACTGGGGGTTGAACCCAGGGCCTCGCGCTTGCATGCTCTGCAAGTGCTGGACCACTGAGCTGCACCCGCAGCCCTATTTTTTTTTTTTTTTTTTTTACTTTTTTGAGACAGGGTCTCACTAAGTTACGCAGACTGCCTCTCATCTCGAACTTGCAATCCTCCTGCCTCCACCTCCTGAGATGCTAGAATTACAAGCGTGAGCCACCGCGCCCAGCGGTTATTTTTTTTTTTTCAATTCTAGAAATAGAACTGTTTTCTGTTTCTATGGCTAGATACCAAATGCATTCGCTGGCTTTGGCTGCAGCCACATTGTTCAAAAGATGCAAATCCTGAAAACCTAGGATCACACTCAGCCCAGAACATATGTTCACATCTAAGAGACAGAAAGAGCTGAGGTTGGTGGAGCAGCAGCTCATTCCCACCTCACATGACACGCTCACTCCAAGGAATTTCTAATGCTGTTTACATCTTCCTCTCTCCTGCTCTTCAGCTTCTCTGTTAGAGTGCAGGTTAAAGGCAGCTCAGTACATACATGGTTGTACTTCATTTAGGGCATTTGTTCGACTCCTGAATTGTCACCCTCATTAGAGACAATTGCAAGAGGCAGCATCTGACCGTGGCTTTGGAGAGTGCGTGTCGAATCTGTGATAACAGGATAGGTGTGTACTAAATTCTATTCCAGTTGATTACTTACTAGCCCCTGGATTAGCCCCCAGGAAGAAAAGGGAGGTTCGCAGAGAAGGGGCTCCTGGAGTTTATTATCAACCATCCTGGCATCCCCTTTAAGAGCTAGAACTGAGAAGGCACACGGAGGCAGCACATGTGGAAATAGGAGGGCAGTCCCTCTGCAGCAAGACTGAATCCACAGCTGTGCATCTGCAGGGGCAGCGCTCAGAGGCTCCTTAGGGACAGCTTGAGAGGACAGGCACACAGAAGGGCTTCTTAGCACTCACGGAGCAGTGCTCCTCCAACTGTACACACACCACCTGGGGATCTTGTTGAATGCAGACACAGGCTCGGGAGGTCTGGCCAGAGCCTGAGACTCTGCCCTTCTCTGCCCTTCTTTTCTTTTCTTTCTTTCTTTCTTTCTTTTTTTTTTTTTTTTTTTTTTCAGTATTTGAGGTTGAACCCAGAGCCTCACGCCTGCATGTTTTACAAGTGCTGGACCACTGAGCTGCACCCCCAAAACTTGCGATCCTCCTGCCTCTGCCTCCCAAGCCACTGGGATTACAAGCGTGTGCCACCGCGCCCAGTGGACTCTGCCCTTCTAACAAGCTCCCAAATGCTGCTGGCCATGGTGCCTGTGACCTCTTGGAGAGCCAAGACCTCCAGCAACCCCATCATTTTCAAGATGAGGAAACCGAAGCCTGCAGGTGACGTGGCGCTCTCGAGCTCAAGCAGCCGAAAGTGGCAGATCTAGGTCTGGCCCAGGCCTCCAGACTGCCAGTCAAGCCCTCTTGCAAATGGCTGACTGGCTTCTTCCCAACCCCGCACAGCCTCAGGCAGGACAAGCGAGCGAGCAGGGCCGCGGCCAGGGAAGTGAGGCACGCTCGTGCTGCAAGTGAGTCACGGCCCTTCACACGTCGGCCACCAACCTGGCTGTGCTGCGTGCCTGGGGATGGGGAGGGCCCCACGCTGCTCCCCATCACTCTGGATGCCAGGGCGCTGAGTCCGTGGGTGTCCATCAAGCCGGCAGGGCTCAAGGAGGGAGGAGGAGACACAAGAGCCCCATTAAGCAAGGCTTGTTCTCCCCAAATGTTCTCCCCTTGGCAGGACATTAGGGGTCTCCTGTTACTCTCCAGACCCCCCTCCTACTAGTTCCCAGGGAAGTGGCTGGGCTTTTTCACGTACTCGGACCCAGTCCACTCTGCCTCTACTGGCTGAGCCACCTCGTAGGTAATCTCCCCAATGAGGACATAATAATGATGACATCACAACCACGAGTATCAAAGGTGACTCAGCATTGGCCTTCTGAGACTGTTGCAACCTCCTGAATTGGAAAACACCTTAGAACGTACCCTTTCCCCTTTGTAGAAATCAAAAAATACAGCTGTGAATCTTAGGTCTTCTCATCAAGCTTGTAACGATCCCAGAATTGTAGGACTTGTTATTTTTAAAGCCATTTAAAGTAAAATCTGCCACTAATCATCAAGTAGGCACATATCCACATCCCCATGGATTACTGCAGAGATGATCAATGGGACCCACAAAGCCAGGAGAGAGGGGGGCATAAGGGGTAGAAGGGTGGCCTACCCCCACCCTGTAGCCTCAACGTCCCTGAGATTCACCCCACCTCCCAGTACAGTTAAGTATGGAGGTGGAAGGGGAGCTTATCCACAGTAGAGGCAGCCTCAGATATATATTTGCAGGAAGGACCAAAGAGCCTTCTGGGTAAAAACCAACCCTGGGGATAAAGGGAGTTAGGCAGACAAGCTTGGCCTCGTAAAGGAAGCTCTGTGCAGGGCCACTCAGCCTCTTTCCTCTATGAAGGATCCGTGTTGTCAGGGAAAAAGGGATGTAAGAGGGATGAGGTTAGTCTTTAAGAAGAAAAAGTCTGTACCGGGCGCGGTATCACGTGCCTGTAATCCCAGCAGCTTGGGAGGCGGAGGCAAGAGGATAGCAAGTTCCAGACCAGAGGCAGTCTGCATAACTTAGCCAGGCCCTGCCTCAAAAAGTAAAATAAATAAATAAATAAATAAATAAATAGAAGGGCTGAGGGTGCAGCTCAGTGATCCAGCACTTGCAGAGCATGCAAGCGTGAGGCCCTGGGTTCAACCCCCAGTACCACAAAAAAAATTAAAAAGAAGAAGAAAAGGAAGAAGAAGAAGAAGAAGAAGAAGAAGAAGAAGAAGAAGAAGAAGAAGAAGAAGAAGAGGAGGAGGAAGTCATCTGTATAATACTGGAGCCTACTTTTTAGCACTTGGGAGCATCCAGCATAGACGTCGGTTATATTAATTTCTGGTAGACACGCTGACCATCTGGCTGAAAGATGAAACAGTAAGTGCCAACTAATAGCTACCTGAAATTGTTTATGTGTTGAATAGGCTGTTCCAAAACTCCCAGAGGTTTCTTGGCAAGGTAGGCATACAAGAGGGATGGAGATCAATCAAGAAAACAAGGATAACAGCCAACCACTCAGAATGCCAGAGCCAAATACGAGTCTGGAGAGGCCAAGGCTTTGCTCTGTCCAGATCCAAGCACTAAGCCAGGGGAGGTCCAGTGGCAGCTGCCTCTGACTTTGCGGCCGGCATCGAGTCTGATGCCTCCATTCCCTCCTTTCTGCAATAAATAATCCCCTCTGTCCTTCCTCCTGGGCCCCAGACACGGCCCCTACTGGGAGATCCTCTAGCATTTGAGGCTGGTAACTTTCAGGAAGGGGACAGGGAAGCAGGATGCAGGTTGTCACTGTGCCACCACCCCAGCTCTCTGCAGTGCCCCACACCATATTAGCCGCCTGTTGCAAAACCCGCATGTCAGCATATGGACAAATAATTAGCATGTAGATTCTGTGCGCCATTTTACAAGTTAACAGCTAATGTGCTAAATTTGGCCTGACCCTGCTCCCCAAATGTAGATACCCAAATGTAGATATCCCAAATGTAGATACTGGGAACACATTGGGGGAGCACCATTCTCTCTATTGCCTGCAGCTGTAGCGCTGTGGCATCCAATCCCGTCAGATCTCGGAAGCTAAGCAGGGTCAGGCCTGGTTAGTACCTGGTTGGGAGACCGCCTGGGAAAACTGGAAGCTGTAGGCTTGGGAGAAGGACCTGGCAACCCCCTCCCAAAAATCAGTCTGCCATTGAAAACCCTATGAACAGCAGAGAAGCACTGACAATAGTGTTCCCCCTGTTGTACAGAGGGTCGCTATGAGTTGGATACCGACTCAACGGCACCTAACAACAACAACACAACAACATTCTCTCTATTGCTTTCCTTCTGGGTTTCTTTGCCTCCAAACTGGTCTCTCCTGCACTAGTCCCAGCCTCAGGAACCATTTTTCCTTTTCACCCAGCTGGTCTTCCAGCCCGAGCCACAGGCCTCGTCCCCAGTGAGGAAAGCACAGGCCCTGAGCTGTACTCACCAAGGCGCGCCGTCGATGCGCAGCCACAGTTCGATGGGCTCCCACCCTGACTCCATTTTCCCAATCAGTCCTCCCTCGTCAGTCTTGAGCCTTGTGGCCATCCTCTCCCACAGCCACATCTACCTTCCCACCTGCAGCTGCTTGGGAGCTGGACTTGGCCCTGCCCAGAGCCTCCTGCTCGGCAGAGGAATCCAGGGTCTCCACACTGAGCTCTAGGCTCCTGCCGCTACCTGGGACCCATAAAGCAGTGGTTTTTCAAGTGCAGCTGGGGGCCAGCAGCAGCCAGGTCACCTGGGAACTTGGAGAAATGCAAAGTCTCCAGCCCCCTGCAGGGTGGCCAGCTTGCCCTTTTCCCCTAGGATCTTCCTGGTTTTAGTATTGAAAGTCTCGCATCCTGGGAAGCCCCCTGGGTCCTGGACAAGTCAGGGTGGTTGGTCACTCTCGCTCTCTCCCAGACCAGCTAAAAGGCCAGCTCTGCAGGCGGGGCCCAGCAGTCCATGTTTAACAAGCTCTCCGAGGGATTCTGGTGCGTGGGCACACAAGTCTTAGAACTTCTACCCTAAAGGGTTTGTGGTGCTAAATTGGGACCTGCCTGAAGGCTGCCCTCTGTGTGAACCCATGTCCTCCACCCGTCTCACTGAACACAGGAACACAAATCTTGTCCTGCTATCTGTTACATGGGGACTAGGCCAGGCCACACCAGCCCCAGGCAGCTCTTTCAGCCGTGGGAAACCTCAGATCCTGCCCAGGCTATGTTGTCCCACCCTGCATGCAATTGGCATCCTGGCCAATGAAGGGGATGGCCCTCCTGGCTCCTTTGCATTTCAATTTCCAAAAGAATCACATTTTCCATTACTGGGGAAGACAGCCAGGCGGGGTGGAGGAGATGGTTGAGTCTGCGGTATGAGAAACAAAGGAGGAGGCCGTCAGAGGGTCCAGGGGGCAGAAAGTAAGAGGGAGATTGAAGGATGAAATGGTTACCACCAGATGTGAAGAAGGCTGGGATGGAGGCTGGTAATGGGAAAGCCATGGAAGAGAGAAATTGAGATAGAAGTAATAGGGGGACAAAAAGAAGGTTCCTTAGGGTGTGGGCCCCCTGGACCAGCAGCAGCAGCAGCAGCTGGGACCTTCTTGAACATGCAATTCTTAGTCTCACTCCAAGACCTACTGATTTAGAGGCTCTGAGAGTGGGGCCTATTAATCTACATTTTGAAAAGTCCTCCCAGTGATTCTGATGCAGGCTACATTTTGAGAACCACTGAGCTGAGCAATTCTACTTCTTTAAGGAAGCATGCTGCCCGTGACAGGACATGTTTCCACTGTTTGTAAATGTCTGCCTTAGACATAGTGACTCAGAAGAGAGAAATGAGGATCTCCCTAGAAGAGGGACACACATCGCCTCTTTCAATAAACCTAGACTTATATATTTCGTCTTGTATATTTCGGACATGTAGTCAGGAGAGATCAATCCCTAGAGAAAGACATCATGTTTGGGAGAGTGGCAGGTCAATGCAAAAGAGGAAAACCCTCCACCAGAGGGATTGACACAGTGTCTGCAACAATGGGCTTAAACATAAATAAGATCATTTGCCTGGCACAAAATCGGCAAGTGTTTCGACCTGCTGTACATAGGGTCGCTATCAGTCAGACTTGACTTGATGGCACCTAACAGCAACAACAATGACTTCCTAAGTCTGCAGAGATGGGGACAAATGACTTGTGTCTTCCATCACTTTCCGGTACCACTGGACCCACCAGCACCAGAGAGCTCTCAACTGTGTGGTCCCTTTCTGAGGAGATAGTCCCTGCTAGAAAGAACCCTGCAGAGCTTCCGAGGCTGTCAATTCCCAGCCCAGTGGGCATCGAAAACATCTTTTATTCTTTCTCTCCCCCACCTCCCTCTTGTCGTGAAATATGTTGTCTGCCAAAGAGATTGTAATCATCAAAGAATAATTAATTCATTTCCCCATGATTTATTAATCAAACATATCCATAACTGGGTATGCAAAAAGCAGAAAAAAGACATATTGTCATTTCCATTAGAGTTTTTGAAACACTTAAAACAATCCATTACAACCTCCATCAACCCGTTGGGATCCAGGAAGAACAAATGAAATCAGAGATTGCAGAGCTCAGCTGGCTGGGTGAGCAAAGGGAGCGAGAGAAAAGCCATAAACTAAACGCAGTGCGGACAGGGTGACTCTCAGCTAGCTTGGGACTTTGACCCTCTCCATAACTCCACTATCACTTCTTTCTGGAAATATGCAAAGGGCCTCTCACAGAGGCTCACAATGAGGCCTGTGCTAACCCAGGGAGGTCAGTGGGATGGCTGTCCTCTATACCCTTCCCTAACGTCGTCACCCCACCAGACCCAACTTCCATCCTCCTGCAAAGTCGGTCTTTGGTCTTCACCAGGGCGTCATGGTGGTCTACAGCAGAAGAGGAAATGAGCCCCATCCACAGTTTTTCCCTCCTTCACAGCCCTCTCCAAGCCACATTACTCTGGCCACAGTGCCTTGTAAGGTGCTTGAGAGATGCCCCATGTCTATCTGCAGAGCCCTTCACTGACAAGACTTCCTGGGAGACAGGTCACAAGATGGAAAAGCGAGTGCTCGGGGAGCTTTGTCCCCTCCAGTTAGCCTTTGCTCATGCTTGAGGCTGGATGGGCCCTGCCTCCTCTCTTGCTTAGGACACCTGTCACCCAACACATCTTGTTTGTTTGTTTGCTGTTGTTTAGTCTTTGTGAGACAGGATCTTACCAGGCTACCTTTGATCTTGCTATGTAGCCCAGGCTGAACTGGAACTCATGATCCTCCTGCCTCAGTGCTGGGATCACAGGCCCAGGCCACCATGCCCAGGTAAACCAGCAGAGCTTAATGACAGAAGAGAGAAGAATCAAGATCCAGGAATGGAGCTGGGAGAGGCCTGCCTCCAATAAGGAATGTCTCATAAGCTTCTTCTGATCTTGAAAACTTGAACAAATGTCGACATTTACCCCAGACATACTTGTGCTTCCCCCACGTATCTGTGAGCTTGCTGTGCCATGTGGGCATGTGTGGTGCTATGATGCCAAAAGATGGGCCATCAGTATTTCAGATACCATCAGGGCCACCCAAGTGGACAGGTTTCAGCTGAGCTTTCAGAATAAGACAGACTAGGGAGAAGGACCCAAAAGCCCACTCCTGAAACAATTAGCCACTGAAAACTCTATGAATAGTAGAGAAGCATTGTCAAATATAATGCCAGAAATGAGACCCCCCAGGCTGGAAGACATTCAAGAAAAGACTAGGGAAGAGTTGCCTCCTGAAAGTAGAGTCAAGCTTAATGACAGGAATGGAGTAAAGCCCCTGTGACCTCCTTTTGCTGATACAGTATGACTCAAAATGAAAAGAAATATAGTGGCTGCAACAATGGGCTTAAACATTAAAAGATCATGTGCATGGCACAATGTCAGAGAGGGTTTCGTTCTGTTGTACATAGGGTCACTATGAGTTGGACCTGACTCAATAGCACCTAACAACATACTTGTATTTGTTTCAATACTTTTCAAATGTTTCCAATTTTCCAGCAAAATTAGTGTCATTTTACCCATGAGCCCAGTGACACAAACCCCCAAGGGCCACAAAGCACAGCCAAGAAGCAATTCTCATGGCTGGCAACAATTGTCTCCCAGAGGCTCCTCAGCCTATCACACCTGTGATACATACGAGAGGTTCACCCCTATCAGCAGGTTTCCAGGCAAGTTGAAACATGTTTAATGGCTCCTACTTAAAATTGTGGGGCTGGGATTTAGCTCAGTTGGTAGAGTGATGCTCTGCAATCTCTGAGGTCCCAAGTTTGATTCCCAGAACCACAAAAACGGGAGAAGGACACGGCAATCCACTCCTGAGGCATTCCTGAAACAATCAGCCATTGAAAACCCTGTAAGAATTGCTATGAGTTGGACGCAACTTGACGGCGCCTAAAACAACAACAACTTAAGATTAGCACTGGAGTTTGGCTCAGTGGGTAGAGAGCTGCTCCTCACTCTCTGAGGATGTAGGTTTGATCCCCAGCACCACAAAAACAGGAGAAGGACGTGGCAATCCACTCCTCGCTGTGAGTCAGACTCGACTCTACAGCATCTAACTACAGCACTTAAGATTAGGAAGCACCTCTCCTGCCCAAGCTCCACGTTTTTCACATGACAGAGCTGAGATGCCCAATGCATTGTCCATGGCTGCACAGCCCATAATAGACAGGGCCCAGCCTGAAACCCACATTTTCTAATTCTGGACCTGTGGCTCTTCCTGCCACTCCACGTGAGCAAAAGGGGAGACTGGTAATGAAACCAGGGTCCTCTCTCCCCTTGCTGGAAAACACCCCTGAGGCAGAGAGAGCTTTGGACTAGAAGTCGGACCTGCATTCTAGTTTTAGCTCTCTAATTTGATGTTCAATATGGATTACAACTAAACATCAACAAAACAAAAATCCTTATGACTGGGTCAGCACGCAACTTCACAATAAATGGAGAAAAGATTGAGGTTGTCCAAGATTTTGCTTTGTTTGGCTCTATAATCAACACCCATGGAAGCAGCAGTCAAGAAATCAAAAGACGCATTGCTCTAGGAAAAGCTATGGCAAAAGATCTCTTTAGAGTATTGAAAAGCAAAGATGTCACATTGAAGACAAAGATGCGTCTGACTCACGCCATGGTATTTTCAGTGGCATCATATGGTTGTGAAAGCTGGACATTGAACAAGAGAGACAGAAAAAGAATGGATGCTTTTGAATTGTGGTGCTGGAGACGTCTATTGAATGGACTGCCAAAAGAACCAACAGATCTGTCCTAGAAGAAGTACAACCAGAGTGCTCCTTGGAAGCAAAAATGGCCAAACTGCGTCTTACATATTTCGGACATGTAGTCAGGAGAGAACAATCCCTGGAGAAGGACATCATGTTTGGGAGAGTGGCAGGTCAACGGAAAAGAGGAAAACCCTCCACCAGATGGATTGACACAGTGCCTGCAACAATGGGCTTAAACATCAATAAGATCGTTTGCCTGGCACAGAATCGGCAAGTGTTTCAATCTGGTGTACATAGGGTCACTATGAGTCGGACTCGACTCGACAGCACCTAACAACAACAACAACAATTTGGTGGTCAAATGACTCTCCAACTTCAGCAGAGCCAAAGCTCCTGGTCAGCCAGCTGGATGGATAAGGCCATGTGCTCAGGGACCTCCTTGTGCCTCCTGTACAAAACGGGAATGCCGAGACCAGCACTCCATCCTCCAGAGGGTGTTTGTGAGAACGTGCTGGGGGGCGCAGATAAAGGACTTTGGAAAGGTATACAAGTGAAGAAATGGAGTGTGGCCCTTGATTTTGCTAGGGAAGGTATGGGTAAGAGCTCTGTAATTCTGGTCTTCTCCCTTCTCCTGCCCCACTTACTGTATTGCAGTACACACAGAGGGAAGTGGGGGCTCAGGGAAGATGACTGTTACAGATGGCAAACTTCTGGCCCATGAACTAAAGCTACTCAACGCTCCAGTGTCGAGGGGGGGGGCATCTACCAAGGTCAAGCAACTGTGTTGCTGGGCACCAAGATGGCCTCCACCCAGGACCATAGACCCACCACCAAGCCATTGAAGATGGCTTCTGAGATGAAAACCATTTATTTTGGCTCTCACTTACCATCTATATAAGCCAGTTGCCTGGGGTCAATTATGCAAGTGAACTTAGACCAGCTATCATTACGGATGAACACTTACAAATCACTCTGCCCACACCCTGTATGATAGGAGATTCAAACTGGGAAGAGCCCTGGTTGATAACCTACTTATCAATCAATGAAGTTCTGCATTAAATCTGTAAGGATTGTATTTTTACTGCCCTTTATTCTAAATTCTTCTTGGTCTACTTGATATGGTAAAAGTTTTCAATGCTTTTTGTGCACAACTATTGAATGGGTCTGGCAAACCCTTTTCTAAGCAGAAAACAACAACAACAAGAAAAGGTCCTTGATTCCTCATAAACCACAGAAGCTCAGAAAGAGAATTCGGAGGCCTACAAATGGCATTACAGTGTAAAAGCAAGAAACAGCTAAGTGAAGAGGTAGATTACTTGGGCATGCTTCAATCCTGAACTGAACAAGCAAGCTGAGTGGATTAAGGTTGTATGCTTGTGACTTAATTTATCCATGACTAGATCCTACACTGTATTATAAATAGCTTTCCACTTGAAGAGTTTCTGAATGTGCTGTACCAGGGCAGGTGGGAAGGCAGGGGAACGAAAGGACACAGCAAAGGAACCAGATCATAAATCCAGAGCACTACATCACACTCACACCTACTTTCAATTCCCTAAAGGTTGATGGTAGAATAAGAGGCATACAGGAGGCATCAGCCAAACTCCAGCTATAGAGACACCAGTTTGGATTATAGTCTGTCCAGGACTTCTTGCTGTTGAATCAGGTCTGACTCATAGTGGCCCTCATAGGATTTTCAATGGCTGATTGTTTCAGGATTGTTTCGGAGTGGATTGCCACATCCTTCTCCCATTTCTGCAGTGCTGGGGATTGAACCAAGGGCCTCAGAGGGTATGGAGCAGCGGGCTACCAACTGAGCTAAACCCAAGCCCCAGTCCAGGACTTAGCAAACACAAAAACCCAGTGTTTGGCAGTAACCTCCACACAATTAAATGTTAATAACTGACTTGCCCCTCAAGCAAAGAGTAATGCAGTTTCCTCTCATTATTGCAAACACACCCACACTCACCCCTCTGGTCCCACTCCCCTTGGTTGTAACTGCCTAGCTGTCAGAGTTAACTGAGGTAGAGAAAGCTTTAGGCTAGAAGTCACACCAGGGTTCCTGTTTTAGCCCTGCAGTTTGCTGGCCAAATGACTTTGTCACTACATCCCACTTCCCAATTTCATCTGTGAAATGAGCTCTTATAACTAGCACGTGAGGAGGTACATGTGGTAATAAGTGACATCCATCAAGAGCTTACCATGTGCCAGCACTTTCCATGGTTTATCTCTTTTAATGCTATCATAACCTTGCAAAGTCATTATGCTAGGCGGCCCAGAGAAGCTCAGGAACTTATCTAAGATTACAATTGGTGACATGCAGAGATGGCACTGGAGACAAGCGATCTGACTCCAGAGCACTTTGAGACATGTGCTGCTCACTACAATTGGAGGTTAAAGGTAGAAGAAGGTCTGAAATCAGCAGTTCTGAAACTGGGGTCAGTGTACCTCACTAAAATGCGGAGTCTTTGCTACCGCCACAGGCCCCACACTGCTGGGCAGAGGCATCTGCATTTTAATAACCTCCACCAAGTGACTCTTACATACAATAAAATTTGAGACCTCCTGAATTAAGAGTAGACTACAGAGGTCAGTCTCCAGCCAAGATGGAGTAACAAGGCCTAGATTTACCTTCCTGTAGGACACAACCCAAAACAAAAACAAACAAGACACATGGAGTGACAGTAAATAAAAATCAACAGATGAAATCAATTCAACCAAATGCTAGTTCTATGATTGACAGGTAAATAAAATTCATAAAGTGCTAGTCAGACTGATTAGGAAAAAATGAGACAAAATGGCCAGTATCAAGAATGAGAAAGGTTATATACCATGCTGAAGATTGTGTAAATATTAAAAGGACATTAAGTGAATATTATGACTAGCTTCATGCCAAAAAACTCAACAATTTAAATGAAATGGACAAATTCCCTAGAAACATACAAACCATAAATACTAAGGAAGAAATAGAAAGACATACTTATTAAAAATACTGAGTTTATACTTAACAATCTTCTGAAAAAGAAAATTCTTTAATGCTGAAAACCATAAAACATTGCTGATTGAAATTAAGAAAACCCTAAGTGAATGGGAAAATATACCATACATATTATGGATCAGAAGATTTAATATTTTTAAGATGTCATTCTCTCCAAGTTGATTTATACAAACAAGCCAACCAAAATCCCAGTAGGAAATTTTTAAAAGAAACTGAAAATTTGATTCTAAATTCACATGAAAATGCAAAATACAACACTGTCTGATTTCATGACTCATCATAAAACTATAATAAATATGATCATGTAGTGTTGGCATCAAGAAAAACAGAGTAATACAACAGAATTAATAGCCCAACTATACATCCATAAATACAGACAGAATTTTTAAATAAAGGTACAAAGGCAATTCTGTCAAGAAAGTACAGTATTTTCAATAAATGATCCTACAATAATCAGATATAAGATGTGACCAAAAGATATGGTGAATGTTTAAATTTTTTAAATTGTACAATAAAAGACACATTCCCATTAATCCCCCTCAAAATACTCCCATCAGCATCGAGCACACTTATCCCATCGTTCTTGCCACTTTCCTAAGCACTTCTGAAGTTCTCTTTTTTTTTTTTTTTTTTTTTTTAAAA
>VMDO01034402.1:0-17019 GCA_007922755.1 Pedetes capensis | reverse complement strand
ATTCCCTCTTTTATGAAGTCTTAGGAGAGCTTTCAAGATGACAGAAAGACCCAGGCACTGCAACTGTCTAAGCACATTTTCATAATCTCGTTTCCAGAATCCAAAGCATCCCTTAGAACTTACGTCTTGAGTCAAGGTTTCAAGAGATTTCCCCCTACTGATCCTTTGGCTGTTGGATCCATGTCTTAGTGACCTGGAACGACCACAATCACCAGTCAGTATATCTCAAGACCAAAGTTTGACCTTTAAGAATAATCCTAATGAAAAAACCCACAAACTTTCTGATGCGACTCATTTCTTTTTACAGGAGAAGCTTACAAGTGTATCCAAATGCCTTTGATCCTCTCTAACAAAGTTTTCAGAATTTTTCCTTCTGATCTTTAAAGTGAGGCTTTGGTTATCACCGAGGAGAGAGTGTTTGAAGTAAAGATGTTCAAATCTTTGGATCTGATTATGAATCTCATTGTTGTCACCTCCAGTACCTAGACTGCAGGTCCTCCCCATGCCTGACCGCCAACCAGGGCTGCGGTGATGGCCCTGGAAAGCGCACACTTCCGGCAAAACTCCCTTCCTTCCTGAATCGGGGGCCTGTCTTCCGGGAGGGAGCGTTTACCTGCGCTCCTGGCGGATGTGATGCTGCACGCTGAGGATTGACCTTTCCTTTGCTGGCTGCCCCTCGAATGATCCACTCAGCATGCGCTGTCTAGTGCAAGCTCTAGGAGGAAAAAAAAAAAAAGGAGTCCGAGATAAATGCGTTGTTTGTATACTTGGAATGATTAATGCATCACTGCTCACCGCTCTTATTAATTTTAAGGAAACACCAATGGTAACACAAAAGACAGCCAAGGACGCGTAGAGGAAAATGGCCTTTAGGCTCTGTGTCGAGGACACTTACAAAGCGGGAGTGTTGCAGCTATGAGGAGAAGCTAGAAAATAAATAGAAAGCTCCCCTCTTGCCCTCTTCCTTCAATTCCCTCATAAAAGATGAGACGGTTTCTATCAGGAATCCTTCAGTGGCAAGGCCACAGGCAATCATGATGTTGGTTTTGAACTCAAACAAGGAGGCTTCTGTAAATGTTCCCAGTGAAGGATTTGTGCAGCCAGGCCCATGGGATGATGAACTGTAGGTCCTGAAGATATTTGTCAGACATTTAGGAAAACAGGAAAGCATAAAGCTAGAGGCAGAAAGTGAGGGGTAAAGAGAAATAACCTGAAATGTGCAACAGCATGAATAACCTTCATACTCTTGGGCTGTGCATTTAGAAAGGGTAAAAATGGTAAATCTGGTTAATGGGTTTTTGTTGTTGTTGTTGTTGTTGTTCTGGGGTTTGAACTCAGGGCCTTGTGCTTGCATGCTCTGCAAGTGCTGGACCGCTGAGCTGCACCCCCAGTCCATTTTTTTACTTTTTTGAGACAGGGTCTCCCTAAGTTACGCAGACTGCCTCTGGTCTTGAACTTGCGCTCCTCCTGCTCTACCTCCCAAACTGCTGGGTTTATAGGCATGCGCCACCTCGCCTGGCTTAATAGGCTTTTTTTTTAAAAAAACATAATTATAAAAAGATGGCCTTATTACCTAGGAAAACCTCAATCTAAAGCCTTGGGCTTCCTGATAACCAGTCACCACTTTCTTTGTATTCCCCAAAGCATAAAGACTTTTAAAAAATATCTTCTCCTTGGACCATAACCGGGCTGGTGTTAATTTCAGATCTGTTAATGCGTGAAGACAGTTGGGTGACCCAACACCTGTGGTGTGAATGATTTTGGTGAGAAAATCCAATTTCTTCTCCAGAAAGCTCTCTCCAGTGGGGAATGATGGCAATTCCCGTGAGGGGGTAGCCAAGTGGGAAGACTGTACCTGGGAGGGGAAAAGACCTATGTGTTACACCTACACTATCACTGATCATTGAGTGACTTTGGGGCTCATTTTTCTTATTGGTAAAATTAGGAGAAGGACTTGACCTTAATGATAACTGAGAGACACCAAATGCAATGATTTTATGAGATGTAAATCTTACAATGCTGTATATATTGTATATATTCAACACCTCAACACATGCGCTTCTGCCACTGCCTTCCAGAACACTTTGATGTTTCTTAAAATCCATTTCTAGAATGGCTTTAAGGTATTACTGTCTGTGTCCCAGTTAAGGGCTTTGGGAAAAAGCTGTATATCTGCTTACTGCGCTTGAAGCAGTAACTCTTATGGCACCGTGTCTATGAGTACTTAAAAATGCTTTTGATGAGGATGAAGATAATTATGGTAAGTATCCACAAAAATATCATACAAAGTCAATGAATATAAGCGCATTACCAGAAATAAAATACTAAGAGTTACTATTACTAGTTTAGTAAGCAGCACAGACCACTTTGGGATAAAATCCAGGTCAAAATTTTATTGAACAATAGGATCTATGAAGTGACAGAGATAGTGCTTATTTCTATGACTTGAATGGCCTCACATGGGAAGATTTATGTGTAAGTTCAGATAAAAGTAAAGCAAGATCTCCTACATACATGTTATGTATTTATGTATTATGTATTCATGTATACATATTATGTATTTATGTATTTTTTTTTGACTGAAAAATGTGAAGTCATTTTGAGAAAATCTGTCCGGAGCATGTGCTGTTCTAGCATAGACATCTAGGTCCCCTACCATCTGGGTATGCTGTTAAAACTTAGCTTTCAACCACTTTTTTGGTAACTTTGATTCTTTTATCACAGAACTCTCCTCCAAAGTAGCTGAGACCTATGGGTCTTAAATACAAAGCACTCCAACTTAATTATACTATGCCCATTTAAATGTGGGGGCCCCTGCTATGTTGGAAATGAGAGCATGCAATTGGCTCAGGCAGTGTGTTGTAAGGATTGTGGGTTATCTGCCCAACAGCCCAGGCTGGTAATGGCTGGGCATTCTTGATGGGGAAAAGTTACCACCACATTGATTGACAGGGCCTAAGGGATCATCCAGCACCAGAGTCAAGGTAACATGTCCCAGGGTGGCCTCTGTGGAACCTGCTGAGGCCTCCCAGGAAGGTCCTGCTCCCCTTCTGACTGAACAGGGAGGGCGAATTTCCATGAAGACCACAGCTATTGAAAAGAGTCTACCCTCAATATGACCCCATCCATCTCTCTCAACTGCACGGATGATGTGGTTGTGAGGAAGTCATCCCTTTTCCTCTTTTGACTTGTCTATTTCCCTCTGGGTCTGGAGAATTCAGAAAACAGTATCAAAAGGGGCTTGCACTTCAACACACAAGTGAATCACACAGACTCTGTTCTCTGGAAGAGTCACTCATTGAGTGTGGGGTGAGTGGTTATTAGCTCTATCCTGCATCCAGAAAACCTTTGCCTAATCAGACTAGGGAGAAGGACCTGGCAACCCACTCCCTAAAATCAACCTGCCATTGAAAACTCTATGAATAGCAGAGAAGCACTGACAATAGTGTTTCGCCTGTTGTACGCAGGGTTGCTATGAGTCGGACACCGACTCCACGGCACCTAGCAACAACAACAACCAACCACACTGGGGCAGCCAGGTGAATGTGTTACAATAGACACAAACACTCATTTTAATATCCTTTCCCTTCTGTTTTCTTCTATGTCGCACCACTCTACCAGGCTGAGTTCTAACTGGATATTGACAAGAGCAAGAATTAAATGCTCAGTATCTCTGGGCCTTCCCATGAAGGGCCAGTTGGGAGAAGGACCTGGCAACCCACTCCCAATCAATCTGCCATTGAAAACCCTGTGGACAGCAGAGAAGCACTGACAATGGTGTTTCACCTGTTGTACGCAGGGTCGCTGAGTCGGATACCGACTCGATGGCACCTAACAACAACAACAACAACAACAACAACAACAACAACAACAACAACAAGACTTGCAGCAAGAGACGTTGGAGGTCTCTTGGCTTCTGCCTCCAAGATTTCCAGTGCCCTGAGAGGGGCTGCTTGCCACCTTTGTCTTAGTGGGGGCTCCAAGGCACCCACCTGACCTGAGCACAGTGAAATCGGGCCCACTGGACCCATCTTAGCCTTGGTGTTGAGATGGCTCCTCGGGCATCTCAGCCTCTGTGATCACCTGTGCTGGTCCCATCCTCCTCCACATGTGCCTCCTCCACACCTGTGCAAAGTCAAAGGCAAACAGTCTCTATCTCTGTGTCAGGCTCTACCTGAGTCTATTCATGGACCAAATGCTCTGATGTCATCTTTCCACTGAGCATGCAAGTGGTCTTTGAACTAACAACTGCCGATGGTACACGCTAGAGTTTCTTAGCTGAAGACTAAGAGCTATATTCCTTTAGCAAACCGCTAACCATTTGAGATGGGAGAAGGACGTGGCAACCCACTCCCAAGGCAATGCCGAAACAGTCAGCCATTGAAAACCCTATGAGGGTCGCTATGAATCAGACTCGACTCGACGGGACCTAACAACAACAACAACCAACAACAACCACCATTTGAGTAAAAGCAATGGAGCTGGAGGACATGTGGAAGGAAGGGCTTTTGAAGGTTCCTGAAAGAGGGTTATTATTAAAATTATTAAAATTAAAATTAAAAAGCAAAGTTCTGTTCTAGGCATTGTCCATAGTACTTAATAACCAGCCTGTTTACCTATGATAATTTTCCCACAAAGAACAGCTGATGATACAAATGAAGCAATTTTTTATGGATACATAAATTCATCTAAAAACGTGGAAGGACCTAATTCCATTGCACAAGGAGACCAGTGGGCACCCTGATGGAGGAGGGAAGGCCCCCAGGGATGGGGATGGGAGGCAAGGGGGAGCACAGGATGGGGAGGTTTGGTATTACTTTGGCCCTTAGCCTTCTGCCAAAAATGTGCCACATTAGCATGTTTCTGCACCCATCAAAAAGCCACACGCCTAACCTATCCTCACATTCTTTGGTCATGTAAAATATTTTAGCTACTTTGGAAAACAGTTGTGTTGGTAGAAAGATGTTTACTTCAATTGGACATGAGCAGATTTACTCAGAGGTTTGTTGTTGTTGTTAGGTGCTGTCGAGTCTGTATCTGATTCATAGTGACCCTACGTACAATAGGTGAAACACTATTGTCAGTGCTTCTCTGCTATTCATAGGGTTTTCAATGGTGGATTGATGTTTGGGAGTGGGTTGCCGGATCCGTCTCCCAAGCCTACAGCACCTGGTGTTCCCAGGTGGTCTCCCATCCAAGGACTAACCAGGGTCGACCCTGCTTAGCTTCCAAGATCTGACGGGATTGAATGCCACAGGGCTATGGCTGCAGGCACTCCGAGGTTACATATACTTTAATATAATGTGCCAAGATTCATGCAAAAGCATGGTAAAAGTTTGCTTTATTGTTTGTAAAAGTGAATAGGATTTTGTTAAATATAATCATCATAGTAATCCCAAAGACAAACTACTAAATAGTATTTTACAATATTATCATAAACTCTGATACAAATGGGTTCTGAAGGGTGACATAAAGTGAGGAATGAGTATTTCACCTATATGAAAACACCAAAAACTGATTTGTGTTACACCCCACATTCCTGTACATGTTGTTTACCATGCTGTTTAGTACATATGGCATGTTGTAGTCAGCTATCCCCTGTGCTAGGCTATGAGTTCTGTGGGGACCACTTCATCCCTTGTCTTCATATTCTTACACAGCTCAGTTCCTGGCATTCTGACTGCTGATGGGCAGAAGGAGGTGAAAAGGCGGAGGTCTGAGAAGAGGACAGGAAGGGAGGGGCTGTGTGGCCTGGATTGTAACTTGCAAGTCTCAAGGCTCAAAGCAGCACAGTAGGTTTGCAGTTTCACACCCTGTGGTGTCACTGCTGACAGAAAGTTCTGCCTTTGTCTGGAAGCCTGACCCGGAAGAGTTGAGAAACCAAAGGTTTGGAACCACACATAGTGCTGACCTTAGCTGTGGTACCTTGGGCAAGTGACGTACATTCTCTGAATCTTTGTTTCCCATAAGTAAAATGTGGAGAAACTAATGCTTTTCTGACTAATTTTATGGTGAATTGGAAGAAGCAAATATGATTATGAATCTGAAAGTGATTTGGAATCGTTGACACTTCACTTAAATGTTCAGTTGCTATTATTTCCTTTTCTATCTTGTCCCACCTTGTGGTTGATGTTAAAACATTCTAGATAGCACTGAGGATGCAGCAGCAGGTTTGACAGAGGGCCACAGTGGAAGGTCAGTCTTTTCTGCTCCCTGAGCCACAATGATGGCTGCTAGGGATGAGGGCATAGCCTTGTAACTCCTCTGTGCATCCTCTCGCAATAAATGTATGGTAGGATTCTCTCGAACCAAGCGTTCTCAGATGATCATTCACAATGATATTGTGCAGGCAGGTTTGTGAGATGGCCCAGAGGTCCTGGCATCCTGATTCCCTTTTGTCTCTTCCTGTGAGCACTACCTACTGACTTGATTCCAATGAATAGAATGCAACAGGGATGGGACAGTTTACAAAACACTATGACTTCTGTCTTCCTAGCGCTCTCTCTCTTTCTCTCACATCCTGGTCAACACTTCCTTGTGTTCTCCCTGGCTTTCTCTGATGAAGCAAGCCGCCACATTGTGATGAGCTCTGCGGAGAGCCTCACCTGCTAAGGAATGGAGGGCTGCCTCCAACGAACAGCTCAGAAGGAACTGAGGCATTGATCTAATGCCCTTAGTAACCACATGAATGACCTGGGAAGGGGATGCTGCATTCAAGTCCGAATGCATGCAGCTTTGTGGGAGACCCAAGGCTACAGAATCAGCTATGCTATGCCCAGATTCCTGGACAAAACTGGTAAATGGAAAATGTGGGGCTCAGATCACTTAAGTGTGGAGTAATTTGTTATTATGCAGTAGTAGGTAACAAATGCAGTTATTATCTCCGCCTTAAACCCGTCAACATCCTACCATAGTGCAGCTTGCGAAGCCCTTATGGTCTCCCTCTAATCTCCCTTTCTAGCATCTTCTTTTACCAAAAGGGACCCCATTATCTCTACGCTGTCCTCTTTGATCTTTCGGTTCCTCACATGTGCCATGCTCCCAAGTGCTTGAAGAGAGCACAGGTTGTCTTTCAAAGTGTTCACTGTTGTGGCCCAACTCTTGTACAAAGGAGGTGCTCAGTAAATATTTGTTGAATGAATGAAGCTTGAAATGCTGGGAAGATCAAATATTTTAATTTCTTTTTGATCACTTCATGCCTATGAAGTTTGAAAATCATTACAAACAAAATAGCATGCGTTTCAAATATGCTTTTTAAAGGAGGAGCTAAATAATCTAAACTTTATGTCTACTAAGAACTCTACGCCAGTCGAGATGAACAGGCTGCATACTTCTAATAGATGAGACCCTGAGACTGTGAGTCAGTCATCAGACAAACAAACGAATGAAGCAGAAGTTGCTTCTCATAAATAGAAAATTTACAATTGTTATTGGTGCTATAGATGAAAGCTGTTAGGGGAATACAAAAGCCACGGTGGAGCAGAGCCTCTGACAGCTGAACTCATTCCAGTTACCTAAACTGGTCAGGTGCATCATGGGAACGTGCTCCACACATATCTTGTCTTACAGGAGTCTGCTGGCAAGCCGAAACTGGGAATCATTCAGCCATGCAAGACTTTTTATACCTTACCTACCGAATGGAATGCACACATCACTCAAGATCCTTGGTTACTAGCAGACCTATCTGGGAGAAGTACTTGAATATTCAATCAAGCTACATTTTGTCACTAAATTTTCATTAGGATTGAGATGCCTTTTGGCCTTATAGAAGGATAAAAGAGACAGAGTTTCAGGAAGAAAATGTTCCTTCATGTACTGCCCAGAGAAAAAGCAAAGCTACTGGTATTAAGAAAACATAGCGGGGTTCTCAGGGCCAGTCTTGCCTTTGTCAGGAGAAAGACAGTGGTGGTGTCAAGGTCTCTGACGTCTCCTCTGGATCTCTCTGTAAGGGCAAGTCTGAGAAGGTGGGTTTCTTACAAACTCCATCTAGTGGCTTAATATATATATATATTATAATGTATAAATAAATATATTAATATATTATATATTTATATAAACATATAAATATTTATATAAATATAAATATATTTATATAATTTATATATATATGATATATTATATGTCATATAATATATTATATATTTTATATATTATATATAATATATATAAATTTAATGGTTTGCCTGTCTGGCTTCTAGAAGAGGGAGGCACAAGGCTTCAAGTGTCTGGTGAAAAATAATGAAGTCTTTTGTCTTGCCCGAGTGAGGAAATTCTCCATTCTGCAGGCATCTGTAATCCCTTTATTCCTGTTCCCTGGAGGAGAATTACAGGGAGGCATTTTCCTTTTCCCAGTCGGGGTTAATGTTATGCCCTCTCTACCTTTGAAAGTAAAACAAGATGAGGACCCCTGATGATGATTCGAATGTGGGAATATTATTCGGCAAACACACATCCCAGTTGCAAAAATATTACCCCTGGTTTCTTGCCAAGTCTTTGAAAAAAAGAACATATAAAAGATTGATTCTTTTTTTTTTCTCCTCGCATTACCTCTGTGCTGTGGAATCCATATATATATATATATATATATATATATATATATATATATATTTAACAGAGGCTGGGGAAGAAAATAATATTTTAAGAAATCACCTCTATTTTTCTTGACATGTCTCCATCTAAAATATTTTCAAATTAGCCCAAAGACGATGGTCATAAGAGAGCTCTTTGGAGCTTTATTAGCCTTTAAACACTGCTAGTTGTTTATAGACACAGTAGCAGGGGGTCCTCTATTCCTTTCTTTGTCTCCATGTCTTCTTTCTTAATGTTCCAGAACAAGGATATGGGAAAAGCCCCCACATTCCCTAATGAAAGAGAGAGGCCTACGAGTCTTCAAATTATTTTCACTCGTTATAGGAAAGTTAGATTACATGATACCATCTGGTATTAAGGGTAATTACCATCCAAAGGATCCATGATCTAACTTTGCAGAGCCTTGCGTTTGAGGGGTCTTGCTCAGATCTTGATTTCTACAAGGTGACACACTTTAAAGTGTTATCAGATGCTGGTTAATGTCATGTAATCACATCAGCAGACAACAGGAAAATAGTGCCTCCATGGCAATTATGTAAAACCCTGAGTGTATAACTAAGGGAACAGATAATGAGTATTTCCTGGATGTGGCTCTTACCTGACTCCACAGCGGTGACAATGCTATCATCTAGAATAGAGACAATGCAGGCAGATGCTAATGGGGGAGCCCCTGGGTAACGGCCTCTTGCTGAGAGGAGAAAAGAGCTGCATTTATATCAGGGTGAATACCTCACTCATTTTTGATTCAGCTAGGTCCTGAGAAACTGGATATGGCTCCGTAATGGCAACAGCAGGTTAGTTTTTCACATTTTTGCATTATTCATAAGAGATGTTCATATATGTAGACATGGAAATATGGCTGACCAGAACTTCACTGTACATTAAAAATAAACCCTGAATGTTTTTGTCTTATGTATGTACTATAAACAGAAAAGAAAATCGACTCATGGAAAATCCATACCTTTGATACCTCTATAAAAATTCAGCAAATAAAATGTCTGAAACCCTATAATATTCATTGGGGCTGAGATTTAGTAACCCTACTACTGCCTTGCCTGCAGCTGTACCACTATGGCGTCTGATCCCATCAGATCTCGGAAAGTAAGCAGAGTTGGGCCTGGTTAGTACTGGGATGGGAGACTGCCTGGGAACACCAGGTGCTGCACGCTTGGGGGAAGGACCTGGTAACCCATTCCTAAAAAACATTGAAAACCCTATGGCTAGCAGAGAAGCACAATAGTGTTTCATCTGTTGTATATATGGTCACTATGAGTTGGACACCGACTGAACAGCACCTAACAACAACTACGGACTCAGAAACAGGTCAATTACAATGAAATGATTGAACTTTTTACCATAATAAAAGTGGAATTTTGCAAATGTTGCAGAAATTGTGCCAACTGGATTTTCTACAAATATTTTATTTTTCTATATTACTTATTAGGCTGGGATTTAGCTCAGTTGGTAGAGTGCTGCCCTGCAGTCTCTGAGGTCCCGAGTTCAATTCCCAGCACCACAAAAATGGGAGAAGGACCTGGCAATCCACTCCCAAAGCAATCCCGAAACAGTCAGCCATTGAAAACCCTATGAGGGTCGCTATGAGTCGGATACCAAGTCGACAGCACCCAACAACAACAACAACAATATTACTTATTACTTTATATTGCAATGATAAACTAGTAACAGCAAGGACTTGTTAACATATCCTCCCATCTCCATAGTTTTGCCTTTCCCAGGATATTATATAGTTGGAATCACTCAGCAGGTAGACTTTTGGGGTTGACTTCTTTCCCCAGTAGTATGCATTTATGTTTCTTCCTGCCTTTTCATGGCTTGATAGTCATTTCTTTTTTCCCCCTTTATTGGTAAATGTTGGGGGGGGGTACAGAGTAATACAGCAGTTGCTTTTTCCATTATGCAACTATTATTACATCACTTTTGGTTATACTTTTATCCACTTACGAGGTTTATGGAAACTTTTGAGTAGTATTTAGTAAAACGCATATGCATATTTTTCCCATGTACTCGGGAAGTTGAATCATTTACATTGAGATTATCCTCTCCCCCTTTATCCCTCCACATTGTTTCTCCTGCCCATCCCACCTCCATAATCTTCACTTCGCTTGGCTAGTTCCTTTCTCCTCCTTTCTACTCTTTATATTATCCCTTCTTTGCTAAGTTTAACTGTGCAGTTTTATATTTCAACTTATATATAGGATTTTTTCTTTCTTTAAATAAGATTTAGCTTCCACATATAAATGATAACATATGGTATTTCTCTTTTTGAGCTTGTGTTCGTTCACATAAGATGATATTCTCTAGTTCTACCCATTTTGCTGCAAATGACATTATTCCATTTTTATTGCTGAGTCATATTCCATTGTGTATATGTACCATAAGTTTTTTATCTAGTCTTCTGTTGATAGACATCTTGGTTCATTCCATATCCTTGCTATTGTGAAGAGTGCTGCATGGGATATGGAGATGCAGGTGTCTCTGTGGTATGCTCACTTGTCTCCCTTTGGGTATATTCTCAGCAGTGGTATAGCTGGGTTGTAAGGTCATTTCTTTTTAGTGGTAAATAAAATTCCATTGCTGGGAGGTACCACAGTTTATCCATTCACATACTGACAGACATCTTGATTGTTTCCAAGTTTGGTAAATTTTAAATAAAGCTGTTATAAGCACCTATGCGTGCCTATGGAGACATTTATCTATGTATGCCTGTGTATGTCTACAGGGACCAAGGATTAAAGGTGAGGGAGAACTGAACAGCGCAGTACACAGGATTTTCCGGGCAGTGAAAATAACTGTATGATACTGTAGTGGTGGATACACATCGTTATACATTTGTCCAACCCCAGGGAATGTAAAACACCATTGACGTTGTTGTTGTTAGGTGCTATCGAGTCCGACTCATAGCGACCCTCATAGGGTTTTCAATGGCTGACTGTTTCAGGATTGCCTTGGGAGTGGGTTGCCACGTCCTTCTCCCATTTTGCGGTGCTGGGAATCGAACTTGGGGCCTCAGAGACTGCAGAGCAGCACTCTACCAACTGAGCTAAATCCTAGCCCTGTGAAACACCAGAAGAGCACCCTAATGTAAACCATGGGCTCCAGATGTTTATGATGTGTTGATGTAGGTTCATCACTTGTAACAAAGGTGCTCTGATAGTAAGAAGGTTGTGCCTGGGCGGGGATAGGATATACCTTTGTATCTAAATTCAGTTTCTTGAACTAAAACAGCTCATAAAAATAAAACCTAATAAATTTTTTCCTGCTTTTGTTTGTTAAAATTCAATAACTGTGTTCCAAATCCATACTACTATTACAATGACTTTTAGGCTTTGTTGTTATTGTTAGGTGTCATCGAGTCCAACTCATAGCGACACTCATAGGGTTTTTAATGGCTGATTGTTTTGAGATTGCTTTAGGAGTGGATTGCCATGTCCTTCTCCCATACATTTAGGTTTACCACTATTATAATACTTTGAGATTTATCTAAAAATAATCTACAAATCATATACTACATCAATAGAATATAAAACATTTTGATTACCACAAATCAGGTACTAGGAGAATATCTATAGATTACATTTAGTTCAACTTACAGTGGTCCCCCTTACCAAAGGGGGATCTTTTCCAAGATCCCCAGTGGATGTCAGAACTTCAGATAGTATTGAATCTTATATACATTATGCTTTTTCTTCATGTCCTGCAGTCTTGTAACATGGTACCGAAGTTAATCCATCATTCCTTATTCTGTGCCCTGGTGTCTCCTTCATGTCAGTACTCCTTTGCTTTGGGGCCATTATTAACGTAAGGATTATCTGAACATAGCTCGGTGAAAAACCATGACAACTGATCTGATATCCAAGAAAGCTACTGAGTGAGGGATGGGTGGGTAGCACATAAAGCATGGATACACTGGACAAAGGACGACCCCTGTCTTATGAGAGCAAGAAATTGCATCAGGCTACTCAGAGAAACGAGTAATGTAAAACTTATGAACTGCTTACTTCTGCAATTTTATCTTTAATCATTTTTGGACCTCAACCGACCATGGTAACTGACAAGCAGAAAGCAAAACTGTGGAGAAGAGGGTACTACTGTAGGTACAGGAGAAGAGGGTACTACTGTAGGTACAGGAGAAGAGGGCACTACTGTAGGTACAGGAGAAGAGGGTACTACTGTAGGTACAGGAGAAGAGGGTACTACTGTAGGTACAGGAGAAGAGGGTACTACTGTAGGTACAGGAGAAGAGGGTACTACTGTAGGTACAGGAGAAGAGGGTACTACTGTAGGTACAGGAGAAGAGGGTACTACTGTAGGTACAGGAGAAGAGGGTACTACTGTAGGTACACTTTGCCTCTTCGAAATCTTTATTATTCTGTGTTTTATACAAAGACACGGACTCACAGATCTTGTCTGCTTAGTTTATAATTCTCTGAATACACTTAGTTTTCATCTGTGTGCTCTGTTTATCTCCAAGTGGCCTTTCAACTAGCCTATAAGGGTTTTTAAGTGTCAGGAACATCTTAAGGAAAAATCAACAATTAGACAGTCTTAAAAGAACTACAAAGATAAATATTTACGACATTAATTCCTAATACTCTATTTTCCTAAAACGTTGGGTTACTCTTGCCAAATGCTGGTCATAACAAGTTGCTGCTTTCTCAGGAGCAGCTTCAGATCCAGGGCCTCAAGGGTCCCTGCCCCCTCTTGCCTGCAGGGTCCTCCCAATGCCTTCCCTCCCACAGCTGGAGCAGCGGGGCACCAGCAGTGGGTGAGGCGGCAGAGTCTGGGGGAGGTGGGGCACACTCAGGCCCCTCAACAGTGCTGAGGGTGTCCTGCTGGCTGTGCTTGGAATGCAAAGCTGCAGAGGAAAAACACGAACTTTTCCAGCTTTGCTCAGGGTGAACCAGTGTAATAACAACTTTAAAAGGAGAACTTGCCAAATGGGAAAATAACAATGGGTGTAAAATGCCTGGCATGTAGAAGATGCTACAGAAGTCCTTCTTAAATGAATGAATGAATGTCTTAGGGGCATTCTCTTTCAGGAAAAAACAATCCAGCTAATGTGACTTAAGAAAAAAACAAACCTGTAGCTTAATAAAAGTATAGTGATTCCATAGATATTTAAGTAGTACGTAAGTTGTATTTGTGATCAATAAAAATGAGTCTCTTAAAATGATTAATAGGAGAAAAGCTAGCCCTCCCTATTTCAATAAATATACTTAATATTAGCTCTCAACTTGAAAATATTCCTCAGGCTGTAAAAATTTACTACTCTAAGTGCATGACATAGAAAATGTTGCTTGTTGTTGTTAGGTGCTGTTGAGTCGTATCCGACTCATAGTGACCCTCATAGGGTTTTCAATGGCTGACTATTTCAGGATGGCCTTGGGAGTGGGTTGCCACGTCCTTCTCCCATTTTTGAGGTGCTGGGAATCGAACTTGGGACCTTAGAGACTGCAGAGTGGTGCTCTACCAACTGAGCTAATTCCCAGCACTGAAAATGTTGCTATAAATCAAAATATCAGAATGCAAATATCATACAGATTGAGCATTCACCAAGGTTATCAAGATACTGTTCTACCTAATGATGTACTCATGGCAAACTGCCAAAGAATGGGACTTTCTAAGACAGTGCATGATGTTTAATTATTTTATTGTGGCATTTCCCTACTTATTCAGCCTCCCAGGAATGGTAACGCTGTTTTGCTCGATTTCAGGGCTTTGCATTAGAGGAAGTCTCAGCAGAGGTGGCGGTGCTCTGAAAGCCCATTTGCTATTTGTTTTTGGTTTCATCTAACACCCAGGAAAGGTCACTGCCTTCTGAAAGGAAGCTTTCTTCAGTGGAGCTGAACAGCAGAGCCTAAATCAGAGCAGCAGTGGAAGTAACAGCAGCCCTGGATTTTCTAACTTAGGTACGGGGACAGCCTCTCTCCCCCAATGCTTTGAACATAAGTTTTTGAAAACAACAGTGCAGATGCCTGCTTGTATCAAGTGGCTCACCTGCACCCAGCCTGTTCATACAAGTGCCCACCTTTCTCACAGAGGTCTCAAACAGACCCAGAAATTCACTTCCATTTCTCAAAGTATCAATTGTTGTTGTTAGGTGCCGTTGAGTTGGTATCCGACTCATAGAGACCCTGCGTACAACAGGGGAAACACTATTATCAGTGCTTCTCTGCTGTTCATAGGGTTTTCAATGGTGGATTGATTTTTGGGAGTGGGTTGCTGGGTCCTTCTCCCAAGCCTACAGTACCTGGTGTTCCCAGGCGATCTCCCATCTAAGTACTAACCAGCCCCGATCCTGCTTAGCTTCTGAGATCTGATGGGATTGGATGCCACAGGGCTACGGCTGCAGGCAAAGCATCAATTAAGGTCTGAAAAATGATCAGTACAAGGACATGCACTAAAGATGACTGTGGGTTGTAAAGCAGGACTCTACCAAAGAATGACAGCCTTGGACTCTAGGGCCCCTTCTGAGACTTTGGATTTATGGGGTGGAATTTCCTGTCAACAGTAATGCATGCAGCATTCTTTTTGCCGGACTAAGATGGATCTTATTTCAAGGGGAAGATGATATTTGGAAACGTGGGCCCCCTTAGGAACTGAGACCGGTGGCAGGCGGACAGCTTAATTATCAGGGCTGTGAACTGAAAGGAGGCCACTCCATGAGCAGGACTTCCTGTCCAGGAAGGCGGGGCTGCAGCCCTCAGTCAGGACTCCACTGTCACGGTCAGCTTCAGACCCCTCCCCCAGACCCACTTGCCTGAACTCTAGACCACAGGACCAGCTCTTTTCTCTAGACAGTGGGTCACCAACTGGGCGATCTGGTCATCTAAAAGTAATTGGAATTCATCAAGACACCTACCAAGACACTGCTCTCTGACATCCGGCAATCCTAACCATTTTTAGTTCTGTTTCTAGAAGGCAGTCGTATTTACTTATTTATTTATTTATTTATTTATTTATTTATTTATTTACTGCAGTACTGGGGGTTGAACCCAGGGCCTCACACCTGCATGCTTTGCAAGTGCTGGACCACTGAGCTGCACCCCCAGCAGCCCCCCCCCCCCCTTTTTTTTTACTTTTTGAGACAGGTTCTCACTAAGTTACGAAGAGTGCCTCTGGTCTCGAACTTACGATCCTCCCGCCTCCGCCTCCCAAGCTGCTGGGATTACAGGCCTGCGCCACTGAGCCCAGCTACTTATTTATTTTTAAAAGGTAATAACGTATGTAGTGCTGAGATTTAGCTCAGTTGGTAGAGTGCCCCTCGGCAGTCTCTGAGGTCCCAGGTTCAATTCCCAGCACCACAAAAATGGGAGAAGAATGTGGCAATCCACTCCCGAGGCAATCCGAAAACAATCAGCCATTGAAAACCCTATGAGGGTTGCTATGAGTCAGATACGACTCGACGGCACCTAACAACAACAACAACAATACACGTATATGGTTAAAAATTCAGAAGGCACAAAAGGAAAAATGTCCACTTGTGAAGATGACAGCATAAAGTCAGCATTTCTTTTCCCTCTTTTTAGAAGTCACCCAAATGAAGATGGGAAGTAGGGAACAGAAGGGCAAGCTGCCTCTGAGCGACTGATAACTGAAGTGCTGAGCCTGCCTGGGAGGTCAGCAGCTGGGTAGGACCAGGTCGTCACTCCCCTTTCTGTGTTGATAATGGGCATCGGTTACTGTTGTGTCCTGGGGAACCCCAAAATCTCAAGCCAAGAGTGCTGCCCAGGCTCCACCCAATCTCCAGCCTGCCAACACTTCTACCCCAGCCTGAAACCTTGCAAATACCCACTCCTGACCTGTGCCCCCTGGAACATTATGAAGACCATTGACACAGCGGTCACCCTCACCAGAGGAAAAACGAAATCTCCCTTCACGCCATCAACATGCTATTCAGATGACCCTTCTGGAAAGTCTCCCTGGAAAGGCAGGCGAGAGAACACAGGGGGAGCTCGGGGTTACAAAGGAGCAGAGCTTGGTGCCAGCCTAGGGTGTGGTAGAGCCAGAGGCTCCCTGATGTCCCCATCTGGTCTCCAGTCTGCCATGGAGTGGGCAAGACACTGGAGAATTCACAGACAAACCACCTGGAACCAGCCTGGCTTCCAGACATCTTACCTCAGAGACTTGCTTTGTTTATTGCCCCAAATATGCATCATTTCTTGAAAGTTATTTTTAGGACACTCATATTTCACACTGGATTTGCAGTTTATGTAATTTACCATCATCTGCACCCAAACTAGAAGAGATGCCAACCTGTGATGTACCTGCCAAAATGAGTCAGCCAGGGTGTCCTTCTTATGCTGCCCTAGACTCACCTCCCTGGGTAGGATCTTGTCAAAGGAGTCTAGAGACAATAATTCTATGAAGGAGGAGCAGGAGGAGGAGGAGGAGGAAGAGGAGGAGGAG